>VXAZ01006599.1:234458-509267 GCA_013399875.1 Gymnorhina tibicen
AGGCCGCCTCCCTGCTGGAAGGACCCATCCAGCAACAACTGTGATATGAAGGTACAGATACCAGCCCAGCACACATGCAGTCCATCTCCCAGCTGGTTGGTTGCTGTAACTAGAGAGCTGTCACATCCAGAAATCCCCTTTTGCCTTGCAGTTCTTGGATTTACATGAGCTTTGCAAGGGAATGGGCTGAAGAGCAGATCCAAAGTTTCATTACTCTTGTTTCCTTCCTCCTACCTCCCCTTGTTCCCAGTCCACTTGTGTCTATTGCTAACAGAAACAGTATCTCTACTCCAGCTGGACTGACTTCCAGAAGCCACAAAATTCCCCCGAAATTATCAGTGATAAGCTTATTTTAACCTAAGACTAATCTAAAGGAACAACCATGGAGAAAACACTACAACTTAATGCAAAGCCATAAAAAAGGATGCACAAGCCAAAGAAGAAGTATGGACATAATAATGCTTCTCAGAGACTTGCTTTTAAATGGCCTAGTTACTGATTTTATGATAAGGCACAGTTTGCCTTTCTGATTTGCATGGATAATGAAGCAATTAGCAGCTATCATATATAAAACATGTTAATACTTCATTAGACACCAAACAAAATGGCATAATGCTCAACATACAGTGTGGAAGCTCCAGTTACTTGCTGACTCTTATTTCCATGGAGTTTTAATGGGATCCCAGTTGGTGCATGCATTTTGCTCCGTCAGATGATTGTGAATTTGCTATGAAACTTTGATGGGCTGGCAATGGGCTTGCTTTCCCACCCTTTCGCTGCTACTAAATTTCTTTTCAAATTATAATTTTTGACATTAGAAACACCTACTTGTACAGTATCACAATAGCAAAGCAGCAATTATATGGGGTCTGATATTTCTCATGCAAATTATAACAAAAAATAGAAACACATCCATAAAACCTGCTACCTTAAAGACCAGTAATTGGATTCAGAACACAGTCTGTACTTTTAGGATCACCAAATTAAAATGTAGAGGGCTAAATATACAGAACTGTTTTCTCTGATGTGAAGAGAAAAAAATAGTGCAAGAGACTACATTTCAAAACACTTGTCAGGACTACTTTTCTAATGCTGAAAAGCCTAAATGTCTGAAACAAAGGCTTTGGAAAATTCTTCAAGTAAAGACAGTGTAAGAAGAGAGACACAGCACCATATATGTATTTCTTATACTTAGGTTTTGAAGAGAATTACAGGGCTGCATTGGAACATATGAATTAACCTATTCCCATGTGCTTTGGATGGCAAGGGCACATGGCATTTGTCACATCCCTATTGGACTAGCACATGTAATAAAAACAGATAAGCAGGACGAGAAAATTAGTACTGGGACCAAGCCTATACTTTATTAGAAGCTCTTTCTTTTTCTTTCTTTTACTCTCTTTCTACAAACACAAACAAGCCCTGTGAAAGTATCACAGTAAGGGAGCACTAAATTAAAAGAGCCAACCACAATAGCATTAGCATTAGAGGTTACAACAAATGAAATCATTGCTGGGAAAAAATCCTAAATGCATGCATCTCCACAAAGAACTTTGAAACAATGACTTTAGTCCATAGGGAAATGCTGTGGTATATAACACAGTATCATTACAATAAAAAAGGAGCCATGAGGCACATCAGTAAGAGAGAAAACAAATCAAAACAAAACAGAGAAGAAAAACAAGCAGCTTATTGTGTCTCTGCCAAGGGTGAAGTAAACAGTACATCTGTTTCAAAATTCAGACCCCTATGTCTGACCAGGAGTAAAACTGTCCATTAGAAAACAGAGTCAGGAAAGGTTAGTGACATTTTGAGTGTCTAGTTTCTTTCTGCTTTTTCCTTGCACACAGAAAAGCAATTCTGAGTGCACGTATTTATAATAAACTCAATTGTTAAAAGAAAATAATTTTACAAATTCCCTTTTACATTAGAAATACTCTTATCATAAACATGGAACATACTGTGTACAGGCAAGTCTGTCTGACTTACAGCAGCTCAGTTCAGCCTGTGCAAGATAACCAGGAGTAATGATTTTTGATAATCAGGCCACAGTATTAATATAACATGAACCATAAATGCTTTTGTACTACATCTCTGGTTAAGCTACCAAATCTCATTGGAATATTAAGGAGGAAAAAGCTATCTTCCACTTTCTCTTCTAAATTATAAAACGTGCTTCAGAGTACTTCTCCAGATGCCTATTATGAACAGACACTACAAAAGCGAGTATGTGGTACAGGTGATTAATGGCTGTATCTATTAAATAAACATCTGACCTGTAGTACCCAGTTCAAACTCAAATGTTGCTTGCTGGACCAGAGTTTTGGTTCCATAGAACTTAGGTGTCAGATTCCAAGTGCCAGTTATGCTGGCAGGGATCAGTCTGCTTGGGAAAGTAAAATTCAATTGCCCCCGGGAAGAGAAAATTCCATTTCAACAGGTTTCATCAGTCCTCTGCTTCTAGAGCATTAATCTGAAGGCACTCATTTTGACCGATGTCAACTGTGGAGAAACCCTAAATAATGCCCATTTTCATCAATATTATCAATAAGTTATACATAAAAAAAGTAGTATCAATGCCGAGATTTGGGGAGTATTTTACAACACATCAGAATAACATGACTCAGAAATATCCCTTATGTAAAACATACTGCTGTTCAGAAACACAACCCATACATGTCATTACAACTAAATTTCATATTAGTATGGGGCAATGGTAGCTACAAACCCACAAACTTTACACAGAAGCAGCATCACCATAATATAATGCATACAACAACCCTGCTTCCATAAAATAAATAAATATATTATATAAATATAAAAGCACAAAAAAATTTCATTTTACAAAACAAAATTCTGGTTGAAATATATACATATAAATGTATTATTCTTTGGATTGTTTATAAGGCAATTCAACATAAATGACTGGTGGAATACAAATCAAATAACATAGCTGACTTTCTTGGTATTTTGCATTTACTTATGGTAGGTGAAACAGAAAGCCGAGGCCCATTCCTAACAAGTTTTGATCATTAAAAAATCCATGGCTATTTTAACAAGAATACGGGTGTTAGATTAATCACAGTGAACTGGCCAAATTCCAGTTCTGGTAATTACATCCTGCATACCTAAAATTCCCCCTGCAGTTTCAACTGGAGAAGTTACTCTTTGCTTTTCCTCTAAAACAACATTGCATATAGTTGCGCTACTAACATAACTTTCGGTCCAAAAAGTTTTGTTTCAGTATCAGGCAAATGGTCTGAAAAGCTTTTGGATCTTCTCAGACTCAAGACACCTTAAAAATACAACTGTTCCGGTATGTTACTTCATCCAACTACTTTCTTCCCCCTCATCACACACATATTTATCCTCTACCCTGGATGCAGTGGAAGCATCTATTTATCCATCACTTCTCTACTTAAGAAATTCTTGCATGTGCGTTCCACAACCCTAACCAGCAAAATCAAGCATCCCACTCATCTGACGTGGAGTCAGGTGAAAGAATGCAATGAGCATCCTCATGGGCTCTCCAGACAAAGAGCAAGAAAACTCACTTGGCGTCTTGGATACGGGTCTTATGAAGTGCACAGGCACTTGCTGCCTCTGTTCTTTCAGAAACAAACAAATAAAAGGCCTAGGATTCCTTGTCTACTCTTACACACCAGAAAAATGGCAGGCATGGCAGCACAGTGCTAATTCTTTCTCTCCCACCAATAGCTACATATAATAATTCAAAGTCCAGCATCTATCTAACCAATTAACCAGAAAGATTTGGATAGAAACCAACTGTGGAAGTCACCACTAATTTTTAAAATAGCTAACTATTAGGCCCTATGGACTGCCAACATTACATCAGAATCCTTCATGTAGTCACTAGAAAAAGACTCTTACTTGCTTTTGCAGAAGCATACAGCACAGTATATGTAAATAGATGTAAATGTAGAAAGGCCAAAGCTAGAGAGTGAGAGACCAAGAACACACTGCCACATAGAAAGAGAACGTGCCTGTTAAGGTAAGACAAATACAGGGGACAGGGAGACATGCAGACGCTGGGCTGCTCCAGGCAGGCAAGGGTAGGCATCTGTCAGTCTGCCACTGTGGCAGCCTCCTCTGAGCTGGCCCTGCTGGCTCCTCTCCAGGTAACTGCTTTCTGAGCTGAGGACAAATGCATATTGTACAGAAGGCTGGCTAGAGTTTTCCAAGTTTCTATTAAAGCACATTTTGTAGGTGATAACGTCTCTAAGTGTAACAAGCAAAATATTATGAATTGATTTCAGCATGAGCTATTCAAGATAAGATGGAAGAACAGTGGCTGAAGTAGAAGTGTTTAAATGAGACACAGGGTCTGTTCCTTGCTTCTGACCTCCATAGATAAGCAATAAAATTATACATGGCTGCAACAGTATTCTGTGTCAAGAGTATTAAGTGGACAGCTTCTAATTACCTTTAGCTCATAAAGCTGGAGAGTTTGATCTATTGCTTAAAAGCTTTTTAGTTTAATTTATTTTAATCAACAATTCTATTTTTAGCAGTTGTTTCTAAGATGTTTTTCCAGTAAACGGGTGGGTAGAAAGGGTGGTTGAGGGTCTGGTTAGCTATCTGGCTCACCTCCCAAGATGCACAACCCCAGAGTCCCCAGCTCAGTAAGAATCTGCTGATGTAAAATGAGACTGTGCTGGTTTTAACACCAGCAGGAAATTAAACTCAAATAAAGCCACTCCCCTTTCCCCTGCCCCTTCCCATAAGGGAGGGACAGAAAGGAGAGACTATGGGTTGAGAGAACAATTTACTAAGAGCACAAAGCAGTGGAATAAGCCATGCTCAATATAGTTATATCAACAATAACAATAAAAAATATAGCAATATTAATAGCAAAAGTATACAGAAAAGAGGTGTTTTACCCACAAAAAGGTATTCACCATGGGAAACAATACCATGATGGTGGCCACTTTGTGTAGGTCGTGCCTGCATGGTTTCCCCAGACAAAGGCGATGTGTGGCTGTTCCCACCCACCACCCTCACACATTTGGGAACAAAGGCAACATGGTGTGCAATCTCATGTGGTGAATGCTTCCCAGCCCCCAGCCCCAAATAGCGAAGGACAGCAATCCCCTGCCAGCTGCCTCCTGGCTGGCACTGTTGCTTCAGCACTAGGAGTGATTGAGTTTTCACCACTGTCCCTTTCAGCACCAGAGGTCCACAGGTGTGCTCCAGAGACAACAGGAGGGGGGATTGGTGGGATGGCAGAGGGACCGACCCTGCAGGAGTTAATGCCAACACTTTGCCAGAGCAAGGCAAAATAGCCCTTTCTGAACAAAACCATGACCCCCAGCAATGACGTGCCTGGTATAGAATAACAACCTGGTCACACCCACACAGGACTAAACTCCCCCCTCCACCGTAACCAGGACAGAGATAAAGGCACTGGAGTCTGGGAACCCTACAGCAGTGGCCATATTTTCTAGCAATCTTTTTTTCTTCCAGTTGCAATAGTCTCCAATAATATCTAATGTATTTTTTATCAGTGTGGTGGGATTCAGTGAGAGGAAGGCATTAATGCTCCCATGCTTTTCTAAACATGGCTGTCATCCCTTGCAACATTTTCCTATGTCCCTGCTCATGGTGTAGGGAGCTAGGATGGAAAGCCCTTGACAAGGTGGTTACTTGGCATGAAGAATCCAAGAACTCTGGAGGGGGGAAGAATGACAGTTCCTGCTCCTGTTACAAACATACTTCTTGGTTATACCTTCTCACAAACGAAAAAAATGGCTCAGGAAAAGTGCAGTTTTGATTTCATTTGACAATCCCTCAGACTCTGGGAAAAACAGTGGTGAAAGGGAAGTGAAAAGACATACAACTTTTGAAACTCTGCCACAGGATACTAGAAGTACAAGTCATCCACAAAGATCCAAGACTGCTTTCACTAACAAAACTTTTATTAAAGGCTGCAGTGTTATTCTTGGGATCAAATTTAATAATCCAGTGGTACTGAACCTCCTTGTGCTTTTGGGGTATTGATTAATTCTTTGATGCTCATTTGGCTAATATGCATGTGGGCTATTCATGAACTAATTTTCATAAAATTAGGATCAGAACGGTATCAAGCTATTCTCTCACTACAGCACAAGCAATCTAATAAAAATATCCCCATATGTCATAAGTCAGATATTAAAAAGAGGAAAAAAACAACACAAAAATCATGGATTTCATGACTCTCATGAGACTACAGAAAAGATTCATCCTCAGCTATAATAGGAAAAATGACCTTGGCACAGGGCACTTCCTGAAAAACGAAGGACTGGCTGGGGTTAATGGCCTACAGCTTTGCCTAAGGCCATGAAGTCTCCCAGTCAGTCATTAATCCCCCGGAAGTACCCCGGTGCCTTGATCATTTCTACTTAATTAAAGTCAGTGATCCCCAGGATGCCTCCATTTCACCAGGAGACTCTTTCTAGTTACTTCAAGGAATATGCCTCTCAACTCCCTCCCTTCGTTTCTCTCTCTCTCTCTCAAGATATTTGACATGACATGTTCCAATTTCCTTTTTAATGGCCAATGTTTAATATGGCTTACAAATAATTATTTTTTCTTTCATCTTTGACATGAACCCTTGGTCCAAAATTGAAAAATTAATTCATTTTTTTTCCAAGGGAAAAATTATGTCTGTGGTTCCCACATGAGGGACACTGAACCCAAAGTAAATAACTACCAAGGTTTAAAGAGCTTCCATCTTAAAAAACAAACAAAACCAAAAGCAATACATCTAAAATGAGGAGAAAAAAGCCCCAGAATTACATTGTGGAGATGAGCAGAAATCACACAGAATGATTTAATGGAAAGTCAAAAATGAGAATCTGCTCCTATTGCCTTTTTCCCCATCCAAGTCTGTAAGTCTGGAAGCACTTATGAGAGTTAATTTAATGATTATCAGTGGCCCCACAGACTTCAGTGTAACTACTCATATGCAAAGAGGTAAGTACTTGTGTTTTCAGAACCAAAGCCTATACTTACATAAAATAAACCAAACAAGCCAGAAGGGCCACCAGCGTAGCTCTCTTCAGAGAATCAATTTCATCCCACTGACACTGTTAAGAGCCTGTTTCAGTTTACAGAATATAGACCTAGACGTTGAAATTTCACATGGTGATCTGAAAACAGGCTACATATTAAAATTACACTCTTATGTACACCTGAAAATTGAGGTACAGAGTTAGGTCAGCATCATATACAAGACCCTGAGATGCATTCACTGTCCCAAAGATGTGATAACCCAAGTCCTGATCTTTCAAATCTTTGGTATCCCATGTGGTAGGAGGATGCAGTGTATCTTTAAATTAATATTGACACTTAAACTTGTACTTACTGTACAGGGTTTATGCACCTGATGATTTGGAGTATTTAAAGTCCAGTTTAGAACTCTGCAGCCTACTTCTAACTCTGTAACAGACTGCACCAACACTACAGGTAATAGTTCCCTTGGTTGGCCTAAGTTCATACCAGGATTGTAACTCTGTAAAGAAAGCCAACAGCTATTCCAAACAACAATAAAGGAGGCATTCCAGTAGCCTTTCAAAACTCTGCATTGCAATAGGTCATGATATATAGCTACTCTGGCAAAATAGCAAATATTACAAGTACGTGCATGTATGTATGGCCCAGCACACACAAAGGACAAATAAATATCTATATCTATGTGTACACACTATACACTTGGGGGGTGGTGTATACATAGAGAGAGATAGAGAAGGCATGCATAATTTTGTAATTTCTTAATACTATCACAGAACGAGAATATAACTAGACTGATTCATTATCCTAGCAATTTTGCAGAACAACTTGACAAGCTTGTTGATTCTCTACAGTCAGAATGTTCAATAAAAAAAGAGAATAAAACTGTCATATGATAGTCATATGTATTGAGTCAGTATTACCAATAGTCAAAAGCAATGACTTAGCGAGTTAGGCTGTAAATCCAAATGCATTTACACATTGCATCATAACTGACTGCTTCAGTCACTGACAGCATAACTGAACTTCACTGCTATCGGTCTGATCACAAATGCAAATTTTCCTCTCATAATTTTAACAGCAGTGACCCATGTTTTTAGGATATTTTTGTAACTATTTAACACCACTTTCAAGGCATTTATGCCTGCTATAAGAACAATTATTATTAATCATTCCAACTGAAATAGCCTGTAGGAGTCCCAGTTCCTGGAAAGACTTGTGTAATAGAATTTCCCAGTTGCAACAAAAGAAAGCTCACATGTGCATTGAATATACAAGTTATTTAATTATATTCAGATCATCACCTCAGTGATTCTTCAGCAACATTATAGAAAAGTTATAGTTATCAGGGGCTCATTTTAAAGTTGCCCTTTCTGGATATAAATAAGCCTTGACAAAGTCTGCCCAATCTTTTTATTATTTCAGGTTTGCCATCACTAACACAGGAGGTCAACCCTTTCCAAGGAAGGATAGCTGTGCTATACTGAAGATGCCATGATCTTGACAAACATAAAAGAAGGAGGTAATTCAAAGTTTCAAAAGCTGCAGGTCTGAATCCAAACTTTTTCAGAATACTGACTTTCTCATCTGCTCTTCTGGCTTACAAACAACAAGCAAAATGAGCCTATGCTGAATAGACCTCTGTCTTGAATTTACAGGATGGATGAAAGAGCTTTATGCCTCTCAATTAGCACTAGTCAGAAAGAAGTTCATCCCCACACAATGCAGAATATTTGCAACCCTGAGATGGCTTCTATACCTGAATTAAGTACACCCTGTTTATGACATCTAACTGTTCATATTTCATTTGATACTAACCTTTCAACAATGATGCTTTTCTTACAATGGAATGAGCTAGGGAAGAATGACATCAAGTTAAATGTAACCCTTTTTTGATACCTCTCATACCATAGTATTGCTTAAACATTACTATTTGCTGAACTACACTCACATCAAGCACAACATAGCATAAAAACATCTCCATTTCCCATCTCATGCTCTTCCGTTAGGCAACAGGACATTTCAAAAGTTTGAGACTGTGCCTGCAGGAGCTCAGTTGTGACAATAGAGAGGATACATTTTGTAGATTAAAACACTTTATTGGTATTAACTTGGTATTGGTATTAACAAATGGATCCATGTATTAAAAAAAGAGTAGTTTCACTAATCATTTTACTGATCAAAGAAATCATTTGCTAAGTGGACAAACTTTAAGCCTCTCAGTGAGGACAAACTTTGAATGGTTAAATGATGCTCTGGAAGAATTCCTTCTCTTGAACTACAGCTAAAAGACCTGTAAAAAATTGTTATTTCAACACTGAAGCAGTTTAAGTGACTGACTGAAACCACAATGTATAAGAAGCAGAACTCGAGCTTGGCAGATCAGAGCCAAATAAAAAGTGATGATAAGCGACATATCTAACAATGTACTCTCAGTGTCTTGTCATTAACACAATTATGTCAGTACAGTCAATCAGCACTTTGCCTTGACTTTAAAGTAAGATTCTGAATACATGTTTCTAGATTTGGAGGGAGTAGGGCAGAGAAGATTAATTGAATTTAAAGCCACAGTTACTCATGGCTTTTTAGGAAAACAAGGTTATCCATTTATTATCTGCTTTGTGCTGGAATAACACTAAAATGATTCTTATGAGTTCAATACCATCTGTAATAGCCCTCTGGCTATACAAAACAAAGGGACTCAAGATGAAGCATTCCTTTCACGAATGAGAAACTGATTTACTACCTGAAGAGATAATTAATGCCATTCAGTTTGGTTTTGAGTAGGGATGAATAGGATAAAATGACAATGTTTTCCTCTTGAAAAAGGTTCTCTGCTATGTGCTGGAAGGACTGACAAACATATGCCATCAGCAGTGGCAAGTGATGGCATCTGCCAGAATTAGCTATCCTAAGCAAATGATTATGAAAATGGATCACCTTTGTAGCTTAGTGACAAAGTCTGTAGAGAGGCCCAGATAGGCAGAAGCATATTCACTATACCAAAGCAGGGATATAGCCCCTATGCTACTGTAGTCCACAACAGCAAGAATTTATTAAAGAATGTTCTTCAGGTAAAATTTGGTGTGCATAGACTTCCACAAAAGATCCGCCTGCTTCAAGCCATCAGTTTATTTTCAGATAAATTATTAAAATAATGCTGAGACCCTGGCCATAAGCTTCCAGATGTTGGGATGTTCAGAAGGTAAGCTGCCTAAAATCCTTAGATTGTGTCTTATGAGAGCAGCCATCCTGAGAAATCACTACTGGATTCCAAAGCAGCAGCTAGGACAATATCCAACAAACCAAATCCTCACAGGATATACATTAAGCAAGAGCCTTGGTTTTGCTAATGAATCGGATCTGCCATATAAGATGCTAATATTCTTGGTACTTCCCCCCTCGGAGTTGTTCTGTAAGGGCTTCTGAACTAACTGCAGTATGCTGAACAATAGGCAGCATTCTGCCCCTCTGGCCACTCTGACCAAATCTCTGTAAGCTTTTCTGACCCACTCCTGGCTTTCCTGATAGCTCTACATGTAATCCTTTCCTGATCCCCACTCAGCTCTCCCGATACCATGACTTCTGCTCTATCCCTCATGCAGCTCTAATATTTGCTCTAATAGTTCTTTCTCTGCTTCACTTTTACTTCCTTCTCCATATACTTAGGATCCAAATACCTCTTCCAGTGCTTCTGATTTCCTGCTCCTCTGACCTTGTGTCAGCCAGGACGAAATTGGTCTGATCCTGTCTGATCACACATTTTTCTCTGAACAATATTGTATATAACTACAATCCTCTCTTTTCCTTCTCCTTGGTATCTCGATCCTTTCTACCTCCATTTGTCCTGTTTTGATCTACTTTCAGCTTCCCCTGAGTCTCTACCTTCCTCTCTGAGCCTTCTTTTGCTACACTGGATCCCTTCTCCACTCTTCCTGTGTGGCTCCAATTACACTTCAACATTTCTTTCTCTCTCAAAATCCCCTGAATCTCATCTCTGTAGCATATAGTATATTCAATATATGGGTACGGTGAAATCAGTGGAAATTTAACAGTAAGGAAATACACTGCCACTACTGTTGTAGAACATGACTGTGAAAAATAAAGAAAACAATATTTACTACCCATTCTCAACATTTATTTCTCAAACTTAAATATCTATTTTAATTGCATTTTGCCTACATTGTTAAGATACGGGCTCCTCATTATAGTTTTAAATTAACACTTTTAAATCCTGGACCCTGTAAACCTCTATTTTGCACACGTTAGATCCTATTCTCCTCATCCCCCAACTGCTTTGTTCAAACAGTTACATGGCACTAGCAATGGACACGCACAATGAGGACTAATGCAAGTTCCATCAACTGCTATGACTGAAGAGCCATCCCTGGGTGGCAAGTGAGCTGTGTCCCTGCAGTGCCCTGCTCTGGTGGCACTCAGCCTGCATGTGCTACTCAGGACGGCAGGGCGGGAGCTCGGCTCAGAGCCCATTCATTCAGTCACTGGAATTATTTCTTCATTTGCCAGTGGAGCATGACAAGGGGCTCCCCACTGATCACAATCACAATACTGCAGGCCTTGTACAGACCCACACGCTCAACAAACCACAAACACAGGTAAGTTCTCACGCTGCAGTGGAGATGTGCTAACAAAGGCCTTTTGCTGAGTGCTCATACACAGGTATTTCACGTCAATAAAGGGGAAGTTTCCAAACAGCTGGTAGTTCAAGTACATGTTGAGTTAACATTTCTCTCCATTTAAGACTATACTGCATCAGCAAAACTTCAGTAAGGAACATTAATTATCAAATGTGCCAGTTTTGTGACTATTAAGTACCTCGTTAGATTCAGTTTTGGAAAACACATTCATGAGCACTTTTATACAGGACAGAACAGCACATTTGGCATCGTTTAATCCTTCGACATGACCCAAAAGCTTATGTTTCAAATTTATTAAGGTTTTTTTGGATAATTTTCACTTTTATTTTGAGGGTTTTCTTAATATACAAAATTTTAAATGCATTTTAGCTGTTCTTGAAAAACAGGCAAACTAAAGACATTAAAAAATGGCATTCTTATATTCAGTAGGAATAAAATGTATCCCTAGAGCTGCTACATGATTTTCATTCATACCTACTGCATTAAAAGCTGGTTAAAGATACAAACATTGTCTACATATTGTATATAAACACATATTCATAAACACTCATTGCTGTCAACAATGCAAGTCTTTCTTTGTGTTTATATTACCACATACAGAGTCAAATTTTTCAGCTACAATATATTTCCTTTAATCTGTCAGAAAGAAAACCTCATACTTCAACAAAGGCAAAAAAAAAAAAAGAAAAATAAATTAAACCCATATTTAAAATATATCATCTAGCCTAACCTTTACTCCATTAGGGAAAATATGCCTTCAAAAAAGATTAAATACAAATTTGCTTTGCTTTTAAACCTACTTAAGAAGCACCTATCCTATCTGTTCATATAAATTCCAATGGAAAACACGATGACATGCAATTACTAATCTCAATGTACACAGCTATGCCTCGGGGACTTAGTGGTTCATATTTTACTGTTCTGTAATCAAATACAGAACTAATGAGTAAAAATATGCTTCCCCCAATAAATTCCCAGCACCTGGACAAGTGTCTGACAATGAAATGGAGGATGCTCTCACAAAATTCATTCTGCAAAGCTATTAAAGTGTTATACTTGCCAACAAGTGTTCATTAAACAAGAATGAAGGATCTTTACGCCACTTTCCTACCAAAGGCTTTTTAATATTTTAATGGAGAGTAAAGACTATTTATCTGAACTCTGATCAGTTAATGTTCAAATCTGTTATGAAAAAACAAGGAGTCCTTTATAATACCTTTCATAAAAATCCACTTTGCAATGCTTCAAATAAAGACTAAGAACTGTAAAAGATTATGTTGCATATAAACAAAATCAGTATCATTTTGAAATTATATGGTTATCCGTGGAGCTCCTTGGCATATTAGAATCATGTTGTATTTTTATTTAAAGAATGGTTAGCAACAACCATGATACAAATGAAAAACAGGATTAGAGATGACATCATTTGTGCAAGAGCACCTTCACACTGCAGAGAAAGAAACCCATATTTAATGGGACAGATGAAAGAAGTGGGAGACTAATAGATTATGCAAAGCTAGGCCACATACCTGTTGGGGAAACAAAAGCACTAAAAGAAACATGCCAGGAAGACTGGCTGACATTCTCTTTATCAAAAGGAATTGAAGTTTGAATCTAAACCAAACCCACATTTAATATAACCTAAAAAAATAGAAGGACAGATCAAAAGTGTCTCTTAGAAATAAAAATATGGATCAATGGAAGACTTTGCGAACACTTCCTTTTGCAAGAAGATTTTGGATTTGGGTTTAGCCCTTCAGAATAACATATACCTGATATATCTCCCAGGTTGAAGACTGAGTAAAAAGCACCATTCATTTTTCAATTGCAGGTTTTTACCCAAGGACAGAAGAAATAGAGGCCAGGTCCTCTTTTACAAAATCCAGTCAGATGGGAAATGGGAGGATTCCAGTTACTAGTGCTTTTCTTCTTGGGCAACCTCAAATTCCCAGCACTTGTGGCAGTGTATTAACTGACAAGATATGTAATGATATTTTGGACATAGTTTTGCTCTAGTTTCCAGCAGCCAGCATAAAAGAGAAAATAGTGTAAAAGGTGAAATAAAGATTCTGATCTTTTGGCTTTTAATTTCTGATCCCTACTCCCAGGGTGTTGATGCATTTTAATTTAGAGACCCTGGCTTAAAAGCAGGAGGAGCACGGAGAACAGGAATGGGAGTCTGCTCCCAACACCTGTTTCCCACATATTTTCCTTGAGCTGGCAGCTTCTAAACTCATGTGTTTCAAAACCTGATTTATATGCATTTTTTTTTAAATCTGGTGAATTTGGTGGTATTTAACAGCAAATGCTTTGAGTTGCTCTCAAATAGCTGCAGCATTTTGGAGGAGAGCTCTCCTCTTCACCCTTGATTCCTGTCTTGTCTCCTCATTAAGCTTGATGTAGCTTCTGAAACGGATGGAAAAATGACACGAGAACCAACAGAGCTTGGATGTGCTTGTTGCAAACTTCTAATTGTCCTCTGCAGTCCATTTGCAATGTAGTATCACATATGGGGCTACTTCACATTTGACAAAAAAAGAAAGCTTTCTTCATGCTAAAAGAAAGTAATGTGCATCAGTGTGGAACACAAATATAAAGAGGTGAACTTTTAAAAGCTGTGAAGGTAGCAATGTGCAAAAAAAATTTAAGTTGCAAACCTAAACAATTATGTGGCAAGTACCCAACTGTGTGCACATGTTTTGGTTATACAGGCACATGTGCATACTTTTAAAGGATAATAATTCTTTTATTGTTTTAATTTAAGCCTCTGCTTCTGAATGTTTCTGAATTCTTTTTGGGGAAAGCCAAGATTTCTTAGACTAAGCAAGTGTATGGTAGACTCCACCAAAAGAGATGCGTATACTCATAAAGTACTGTATTGTGGAAAGAAGTATTTTTAAGGCACAAGAAAGTTAGGGTTTAATAGGGTGTGAAGTTGTCAGGGAAAGATTTGTGAGGTTGGGAGTTCATTTTAATGCTTACTAATTAGAGTAGAATTGGCAGCTATAGTCCTGAGGAGTGAAGTACCTCTGCCAATGGAATACATTAACTGGCACATAAACAACAGAAGTACCCACTATCCTCCAATGTGCAGAAGGAAGAGGTGGCTAAACCAACAACACAAGCCTGGGCAATGCCAGTCTGTGATCTTTCCAGCATGAAAACCAATGAACACACCCAGTGCTATCTCACAAAGCTCAGACTTACTCTTGACTGCGTATCCAGACAAGCCTCCTGACTTATTACTGAAAGACAAAATATTTACAGTAGCGTGAAACCCAGCTCCAATTAAACTTTACTATTGATTGAACTAGGAAAAGGACCAGGAGCCTCAGCTCAAACAGTGAACACCTTGTTCATTAATTGCTGCCCTTAACTGTAGGTTTCTTTGATCTTTAAATGATATTTAAATTATACTTATCCACAGAAAAGTAAAATAACTAAAAAAATAAATCTAAGACAGTTTTTCTCCACCAGTTTTTCTAGTTCAAGTGTTCCTTTATGGAGAAGATCGACTATCAATAAGAACAATTTCAATCAGATTCTTAACCCAGTTATATTAACACCTACTATAACTACTACATTAATGAACACATGGTTAGATTCATTCCCATGTCAGCCTTGGAATACTGATGTAACACTAACAGCTTCATCAATGACCAGCAGTCACATGAATGCCCTAGTGCATATGCCAACACTTTTGTGGAATAAGGCTCTGTAAACCTTATGTTATTGCATCCATGAGCTCCAAGTAGAACTTTTAAATTAAACTAACTTGGTAAAGTACCGTGCACAATGATGGAGCTTTATAAGTAATACATAATGATGATCAAATAATGTGTGAGAGAAACATTGTCATGTTAAACTTATATTTAAACAGGTGAGACACAGTCCACTAAATTCTCTGCATGAGTTTACTACACTGAGTTTACTCTAATTGACAGCAGTTATTCCTCAGCTGCTCTTCTACTAGTTGGAACTCACATCCTGATTTTGTTGCTGAATTCTTAGTATTTCAGTCTCCCACCACACTCTTGCTGGGTTGAGCAGCTGTTTGGGTTAGTGTATGTAATAGCCACCATAAAGTTTAAGAAAATCAGTGACACATAGGCAAGATCCATTGCATGAGTGGCACTGCTGGATATGACTGGCATATTTCCAATGCTTCATTTATGTAGACTTTAATCAGTATGTACAATATCTCTTTCCCTAAAGCAAATCCATTTTGTAATCTTTCACATATAACTCTATGTGTGCCTTTTGTCATTCTCTCCAGTGAAGGTGATTCCTTATGGGTCTTTTTTTAATGCACCTAATAATGACATTTTGGTGCTAACTATACTTCCTTCACATACTTCAGAATTTAATTGTAAAAAGTAAGGCTTTCTAATGGTCCGATAATAGTTCTGAAGCTCTAAAAAATAATTCAGTTATATCCATTCCTTGCACCTCCCAGTCCCTCAGAGAGGCAGGAATAACTCTCCTTTTTTACAAATGGTGAAATCAGCTATACAAATCTGTAACCACAGGTAGGACATTGAGCAATTTATTCATAGTAATATGGGGTCCCAGCTGCATGGTCCTTCCTGTAAACTAAAAAATACATGGGAAGAGAGGACTGAAGGGTCTTAAAATTTTTATCAACATTTGGGTCAATATTTTGCTCTGAGTCACAACAGTTACACACAGTCTAATGTGCATCTAAAAGATGCACCTTTTAAAAAAAAGAAAATTTATAATGGGGAAGGACTGTTCAAACCAACTTTTTTTTTTTAAAGGAAGGACAATTTTTCTAGTCTACAACCAGGCTGCTTTACATATGAAAGTGTCAGAATGCTTGTTGGCCCAGGATAGCCAATGAATAAATACAAGATGACACATTTTGCCAGGAACAAGGGATGTACCATAATAGTTACAAAGTAAACAGTTATCATCGATTGCCTTTTTGGTATTCAGAGGGAAAGAGGATCACACTCTTCTTTACACACAACTGTGTCAAGGAAAAATGAATAATAATTTTTTTACCTCCCCAGTTTCCAGGAAGTCCAATAGACTGCTTTCATACTGAAACCTGGAACAACGATGGGGTTTGTCCATTGCATGACAATATCTTACCTTATAATGAAGCATTTGACAGCTTAGATTAAACTCCTGAAAGCTAATGAAGATTCCTCCTTAATACACATTTCTTTTTTCCAAGTTTGGGCTTGAAGTGACAACATTACAGAAATACCCTGAAGGTTTTTATTTAAATAGCATCCTATAAAACAATGCCCTCTTGTCAGTCAACAGTAATTCAGCAGAAGTCAAGCTATAAATCTGTCCAAAGGCCAGCAAAGTGCTTAACTTGGCACATCCCTCATAAAATTAGGAATGTGAGTTTATTACATGAACCTTAAGTAGGTTTGGCCAAGATATTAAGATTTTTGCTTATGGCAACCATGGCTAATGTGGATTGGTATTTTCATTATAACGCACCCCACAGCATTTCTCAGTAACGTCTCAGGTTTCCAAATTGGACAATAATTTTCTACACTGTCTGACACATCACTAGGTGTTACAGATGAAACTCTGTCACTTAACTAAGTACAGTTTAACTTAAAGATGGCAAAGACTTTTCAATAATGCTAATTCTACTGAAAAATGAGGCCAAATTAATTAATACTTCTATTAATGTAACATATTTCACTTTGTTCAAGTAAAGAAGCACTTACAGGCTTTTAACCCAAGCTCAGATGCATTGTTTCAGCTCAAGGCAATTGAGAAGTGATTTCTACTGTAATAAGCTGAAATGCACATTAAGACAAACAGTGAGAAGGTAGATGATGCAGTCTATATTTTAGTCGTTTTTAGCCAAATATGCTTCTCAATTATATTGATGCAGAATGTCTCTTCAGAACACTATCTATAAAGCAGCTTCATGCTGTAACTCCCCTCTGACCATCTTCCACACCAAATTTTTGTGTCACAGAAACATCTTTCCTTTGAGAGAAGAAACACACTCTGGAGTTCTCACCTGGCTCAAGAAGAACATATAACCCTGGCTTCTGCAAAACAAAGGCTTCTGTTTCTTACTGCCTGGTACCATATGCAGTCCCAAGCCATACACAGCACTGCAACCACTGCAACAAGAAAAGATGCTTCTTAAGATGCTGCAATACCAAACACCTGAATGTGCAGAGTTGCTGAAGTTCACTTCATGAAAAATACAATACGCTCTGGGAAGGAAATATGATTGATTTCCCTTGAGTAGACTGTTTATCAGACAAACACATTTTGCAAACTTTGACATAAATTGTTAGTTTTCTTATCGTACTGACAATATAAAACCAGTACCTTTGTAGAAACTTCCTGAAAACTCTTTAATGACCTCTAAACAGTGTTATCTTATCATCATCTGACTTTCTACTTCAATAAATCATTTTAAAATAGGCAAAAAGAAAAATTGTTATCAAAAATATGAATTTATTTTCCATAGCTTTAGTATTTAAGATGTGAGGAGTCGTTTCATAGAATAGTTACGATGCTGATAAAGCACTCACATCTTTGTATTTGCAGTCATTTTGCAAGAAAAAGAAAACTCTCACCAAAGAGCCTCAGGAGAAATGAAATGAAGACTTGCAGTTTCCAGGTCCTTGTATGTAAGGGTCTGACAGCATTGTTCACTTTGAAAGGCAATTGCATATGCAAATCCCTACTTGATGTCCATAATAGAAAGATGCAATATGGTAACATTTTGTGTGTGCAGTCTGCTTGTGAACACATCTAGTGACCTGCATGCAGAGGAGGCCAGAGCCAGCACACACAGAGGTCCAGAGCACACTGTCAACACTTGGGCTATCACACAATACACAATTATTATTTCAAAACTTTTAAAATAAATTTTTGCTTCAAACAAATAATCTCTTTTTGTGCCTGCATTTGCAGCTGTTATTTTAGCTGTCCATAAAATCTATACAAGGAATGCATTGAGTGACAAATGTTCACCAAATTAATGAGTAGATAGAAAACATGCAGTGGACACTTTCCACCCAAAATAAAATAAGTCACTCTAAGAATCAACCTTGCATAGCCAGGGACAGGAAAAATACCACATAATCTAAGGGACTCAGCAAATGTGCTTCTCAGAATCTGAAAAAACAATTTTCAAAGAATCTGTGTAAAACCAAGAATATTTTCTTGGAATTATTCTCAGTGCAAATTCCAAACAGTAAGTATTTTCAAAGATGTTGCAGAGCTGTTGGACAATTTGAAAAGACATAAAACATGTTAGTTACTTGTGTGAATAATTTAGAGTCCTCTGCATGATACTATCATCACAAAAAGGCTATGTCTAACTGCTTATTAGTACGAAAACACAAAGTGCCTGTAAACCAACACAGCTCTACAATTTTCCTGTTTTCTTCTGCTGTCTGGGAAGAGTCTGCTGGTAACATTGTAGTACCAGAACAGTTGTCTTCACCTGTAGCACAAACACACTCGAAAACACCTTTTTGCAGCAAGGTTTTGAAGGTTTTTGCAAGCAGCTTTTGAACTGACCAGGCATCCTGGCATCTGCGTGCCTTTTGTTATTTTTTTCCCTGCAAGGTGAAGGTGCACCGAGGGTGAGAATTGGTGTGATGAGAAAGGCACATCCTGACCTCTGTGGAACGATCTGAACAAACTCCCGTGTCTGGAGACTCAGAACAGTGTGGACCTCAGTTCAGATCAGAGCTCCACAGAGTAAGTCACATCTTCTTTTCAGGGCTACAATTAAAGATTCTCCCTTCTTCTGTGAGAGATTTCTGCACAGCATTGCACTGGATACTAAAAACCTCTCTCGATCCTTCTGATCCCCCTCGATATCTCATTAAATTGACAGACCAAAGCCTATTACCATACTTTTGCCAATTTCACAGTGGTTGTGTGATCTAGAGAAGAACTCATCTGACATCACCAACTAAACTAATATTCCCTACTGACCTTTATCCAATTTACAAATCCCCCTCTCTCCAGAGATGAAAGGCCAGAACATGCCTCCATGCTCCCCTCCACAGCCAGCATCTCACATGCAAAAATAAAGGAGGTAAAGAAACACTATGAATCTTGCCTTAGAGCTGAAAACCCTCTCACTGAGCAAGATAGTTTATTTCAATTAAATATGCAGGTCATTTTAATATGCAATCATATGCAGGTCTGGAGTTTTTTAAGTCTTACAGCTCTCCTTCATTCTACATCTCCTTATTACAGACAGAACAGGCATAAAATATTTCACCACAGTCTTCAGTAAAAGTGTTTTGAATAACCCACCATTCTGCTGCACAGCAATACCTATCCAAATTCCCATCCACATTAAAACTATAGGATTTTGGATGCTGGGAACAGAAACCTACACTGACATGACTAATTGAGACCAAATTAAAAACTATATTGTACAAAGCTAGGGGAAGAAAAACAAAAGAGTGTTGCAATTTTAAGGTATGATTTTAGAGAATAGGTATTATAGATAAAACAGAGATTCAATTAAGAATTATTTTACAGCTACCTTTAAAATTATAATTGTCCCCAACCCTGTGCTTGAAAATAAAATAGTTAATTTTTCCTTCCAGTATTTACCATCTGAATTACACATGTAAAACATCATGTTAAACATACATACATATTGAAGAAGAAAGCCCACAGTACAGTTTGCCATTAAATCACCTTAGTTATCAAAACTTAATGAGCTCTGAAATAGATACAATCCCAATATTGCAGGTCATAAAAAAGATTTTACTTGTGACCTACATCATTCACATAGAAGAATTAAGAAATTAGGACATCCTTCCACTTTCCAGTCACTGTCTAAGTGCCTATTCACAGAGTCTGACTCCTAAGGGCAAGGAAAAGCACTGGATTGGGCAGGTTTTCCCTATGTTGTGAGACATCACAGATCTCTTATTACACAGATCTCTCAAAGCTCTGCTCTGCTGACCACAGTTTGCACCAGAATACTGCCCGCACACACCACCGAGATGGGCATCAAGTGGCAAACTTTATTATGGCCATGGTAGGAAAAAACACAGTACAGCTTTCATTATAAAACATAGTATGAGATAGAAGATCAAGTGGGAATAACAGTCCTGCAAAAAGCAACATGTAGCTTCAATTTTAGCATTTTAGCCACTTGTTTAGCATTTACAGAAAAATGCAATTTCCGAGTACCTGATCAGCTTGGTAAAATTGCTGAATTGAAATGTAACAGTGAGCGAGACCAAGCTATGGGGTCATCTCAGACCCAGCTACACCAAGCAGGCTACACCAGCACAACTCCCCACCCAGGTCTAAATGCTGGTGAAACACATCAGGCCTGCAGCACGCTGTGGAAACCAAGATGCCGAAGCTTTGTGCCCAGGGCTCATAAGAATTAAACTCGAAGAGTACAAAGAGTCAAGCAATAGGATTTTCTGTTACAGAATGTTACCTATATATATATTAAAAAAAAAAGACTGCTGCGCTTCTCAGTCTGCTGTATTGTGCCAGACTGCTGAAGTCAAGAGAATCCACCATCTACTTCCACCAAGATTTACTGTTGAGGAAAGCCGAAAAACCAGAGCATCTGAGGCTGTCATGGGTGCAAACAAGGAAACTACTGTTCTGACAGTCCTCAATCACTGACAAAACCAGTTTGTGGTTACTGAAGGGATGGCCACCATGAGAACTCCAATGCGCTTCATATATTCCGTGTATGTACAGTGACAAAAAGGGAGTGCTTCACTTCTGACTAGGCTTTGATTCAATTAATTGTGGTGAGATTAAGGGAAGAGAAAAATGGAACAGAAACAAGAAATCTGCCTGCCAAGTTGTTTATATTCCAGCAGGAAGTACTTAACAGTACTTCACTAATTCTCAGCTACTAAATGATCGACCCTCACAGCTCTCTTGTAGATATCCAGCATGGCATCTCTTCCAGTGTAACCTCTTTTAGCTGGGTAATATAAATCTAAGCAGTACAGCACTGGCACTCTACCCCACCCTCACCCATTCCTAATGATAATCTGGTCCTGTCCTGTCTGCCATAAAATTAAAATCATCGCTTTCTCCTTGAAGAAATCTACATTACATGCCTGCAAGAAAAGGATATTATATCCAATGTATGTACAAACCATCACCTGATCATATTACTATAGCATATTCTAGACCAGACTGGTGAAAGCTCCCCTGGATAAAAACATAAGAGCAAAATCACCTAAAGAGCCAAGAAAATAATTTTGGAAGGACTTGTTTCTTAGATTCCCCTAAGTAAAAATAATAATTAAAAAATAAATTCCATACACAAATAGAAACACTGTTAAGCTACACAGTTCCATCTTGAATATGCAAATATCAGGCCTCAGTCCTACGTCAGTTTGAAAAGATGATGTCATGCAGAAAATTAGGATCATCTGATGAAATAATGTTATGAAAAGTAGTTTGAGAAGGCACCTTCTTGAATATAAGTTCTATGTATTTCCACACCAAAACACAAGTGGTCCAGGCAAAAAAAGTACAAGACTTTAATATCTTGATCACATTTTGCTTCACAGAAAAACAACTGGGAAATTGGGATATATAAAAGGATATTTTTAATTAAATCTTCAGAGACTGGTGTATTGAAAGGAACTAAATGTTTCATCACCTTATTAATTTAGTGATATGAAATTAATTTCACATTAATG
Source organism: Gymnorhina tibicen (assembly GCA_013399875.1). NCBI lineage: Eukaryota > Metazoa > Chordata > Aves > Passeriformes > Artamidae > Gymnorhina > Gymnorhina tibicen. Next base: position 256,801 of record VXAZ01006599.1, read on the forward strand.
TGGATAAATAAGGCTGCCTTTAATGCTAATTTCATAAAGCTAATGTCCCATTCAGAAATCAAAAAAAACCCCCCAAACAACAGTGTGCAAGCTATCCAGTCTTCAGTGTTGTACTCAAGAGCCTTGAGTAGGTTAGAATCCATTTCCAGCAGCCTGAGAGATGAAGAAGATTTGTCTGGGATGAAAAAGCAGTACTATAAGGGTGCAGAATTTAACTGTTCTCATGGCCTAAAAGAGGAATTTGTGTCAGGACACTGAGTGTTGTAGATGTCAAGTCTTTTTTTCCTCTCCCATTCTCCTCCCTGTCCACTAAATCAAAAGACCTAATCAACATTTCCTCTTCCGTTCAGTTTCCATCCAGAAGACTGATTCTTAAAAAATGACAACAGCTTTAGCATAGTAAAATTACTGCATTTCAGAATCTCCCCACGCACATCTCTTAGTCTCTGTGGACCTAAGAGAAGCATATTCATGGTGAGCGAATGCAACAAACATGTTATGTTATCTCTTTTTCTTTCCTCTTCAGGGGATGAGAAAAGGAGAGTTGCAATTCAGCAAATCACTCTTCATACAGAATTTTTCAAAAGGGCTTCTTGTCCATTTAGAAAGCTAGAACTGCAGCTGTATAGGGGAAAGCATTTACTAATAAAAGGAGTTGAAGAATGGGGCTGCAACTCTGAATCTCCTGACCACTAAGGAGTCAATTCCCGCTGCCTTGCATGAGGGGAGAGCAGTGAAATCTTAGCAGTGGAGCTACGTCTGGTTAATGGGGTAGGGAGCTGACACGGGCTCTTTGCAAAGTGGATTACAACAGGATGAATGACCTGTGCTGGATGAATTATTATCAGATAGTTCCTTGAAATATTATGCAAGTTACAACCTTGTTAAACCACATTCCTGGAGTCTTGTCCTTCTTCCTTCAGGATCTGGGACAAAGAAAAGGTGAAATGCAGGATAAACTACAAGTGCATTTCCTAAGTTGCTACAACAGTTGTTTTGATTTCTAAGGTTGTTTCTCCAGCAGGAGAGAAAGCCTGACAGGCATTTATTGGAACAGAAGTTATTGTACTGGATTTATGGAAGGAATTCATTTTAGGAACATAGTTAGAGGAGAAAGAAAAACAAACTACATACAACTAGTCTACACAATCAAATGAGTTCTACTGTCTTACTACCTTTGCATGGCTTACATCTGTTCTTTCATTCTTCCTTCCACCCAAAAGCCAGGAGTGTTTCCAACAAAGCAATAAAATAAAATACAAGTAAACCACCAAATTAAAAATATTATAACTTCTAGATTGCCATGATTCAGCATTTTTCTCTTCCTTGTGTATTTTGATTGTTTGCTTGTTTTGTGTGGGGGGGTGTTTTTGTATACCTCAGAATGACACTCTGACAAGGTCAGGTGATAACAATACAGGCTCAGAGAATGAGTTTAACACTGGGAAAGGAAATTCAATTAATCAAAGAAACAGATTATTTCCCTAAATTTATTTTATTTGTCCTAGTCTACTTCATTCCTTACCTCTCCACCTTCTTCCATCTTGACTTCAAGCACTTTTAAGGATGCATCTTTACATTCTGTGCCTTTCTCTTGTCCAAGGCAAGGCAAGGAATACGAGGATGAACTTGCCCTATGAGGTCACTCAGCAATTACTTTTTTGAAAACACTGCACTTTCTCTGATACCGTCAACATAAAACTGAAAGCTGAATGGGTTGGGTCAGAGAAGTTTTAGTCATCTTGGCAAATAATGACTTCTGTTGAGAAAGGGTCCATAGTTAATTCTAATGTACTGTGACACATGACAGCTCCTCATGCCCACCTGGCTGAAGAGCTGTACATGTACACTCTCAATCACACAAATGGATTTGGGAGGAATGTAGTGTAGATGACACTTACTTTACTAATTACACAACTAAATTCAGCTGTATGCTCTATAGAGCAATAGAAAATGTCCAGCTTGTAACTAGTAGGCATACTCCAAGAAAATGTCGTAATTTTAACCCTGGAAGTAGCAGCTTCTTCCCTTGCTTGGGAGAACAGGCTGGCATAATCAGTGTGAGCAGAGGAAATGAGGCAGTGCTGTAGCTCCCAGCAACTCTACTGGCCCAAGAGCACTGTGACAGCAGTCCCAGTGGGTACAGGTGTGTATAGCAAGCCAGAAGTAGTTCCAACAAAGCTGCATGTCCTGAACCCAGTGCTCTGCACCATTTGCACAACAATGATCCAGAGAAGCCCTCATTTATTGGTTTACTGCAGTCAGTCACTTACATAAAGAATCAGGCCTCACAGCATTTTCACAAACTCAGGCTTAGCAAGTTCACTGAAACCAACAAATCAAACTAAGAAAACTTCACTGTGTGGTATGAACTATTTTGAAGAATGTGTTAAAAGAAATAGACTTTCTTTCCTCCTTTCTTTCCCACCAGACAGCACAGTTTCTTTCTGAGAATCCATGTCATCATTCAGCTGTTTCTTCTGACAAAGCCAGAATCCAGAACAGGATCTTCATGAAAGAGAAACCAATAAATTAGAGCTCTTTGTGAGGAATTTGCCGTTAGTTCTGTTTCTCCCTGCCTATTAAGATTCTTTATTTGCTTCACCCTGAGATTTCTGCTGACAAGTCTATTCATTTACTATTAGCCTAGATAAAATGCTAATAAACAAAATGTCAGAAAATGTATTCGTATAACTTTCCCCTTTACGCTGGGCTTGTTTTTAAAGGGACCGTAGAACTAAACATTAACATCTGGTGAAATTAGGATGCTTGTTCCCCCTGAAGACTAAGTTCTATTTCAGGCTTAAAAACAACTTGTGAAAGAACTATCTGAAGTTTCCTTATTTCTCTGTTCTGCCAGGCATGCACAGACAACTCTGCCATTCCACAAATTTCAGCAACTGCCCCACCTCCCATGAAACAAAAATACCTGTATGGATATGTACTGTACAATGCTACATTTTCTACAGACTTTCTGTGGCATCCCACAGATGTTTTATAGTGGGATTATAACATTTCATTAAGCTCCACAGATAGGTTGTCAGTACTTCTACAGTATCGAACAGAAAAACTCTCCAGAATCTTACTTTTGCTTTTTGCTCCCATATCAGTTTATGTTTTGTTAATGCCTCACTCCCTCCCATTAGACTGGTGTGGAGCAATTATGTCAAAGCACATGCTCTTTGGTTGGGTATTCCCAAGGGAGTCCTCACTTTAGCAGATTTGTGCCAGTGAAGTTCAAGTGTATGAATGGGTAGCATCCCAAAGTAACCACTCCTAAACAAAGACATGTCGGAAATTGTCACTATGAATTAAAGAGTCCAGGAGTGAAAGCTGCAGGCAGCTGGCCGCTGAGAACGGAGACAAGCTATCATTAGCTGGGCATAAAACACCTAGGTAGAGTGCCAAACTGAAAGGACTCCATGGGAGACTCTTATGTGTTTTCTCATTAATCTTGACCATTCAGAACTTCTGGAGACTGCCATTTTGTGTAAGACTACTTGTTCAGCGTCTTTAAATAAACATGCAGTCAAGATGCAAGACAGGAAGCAGTGGTGAGTCACAGGCAAGATACTCCTTCTTTCCTTACCTCCCAGCTCCTTTTGACCTGGAACATATGATCCCCCAGCAACAGCTAGATTCTGTGGGGTTGGCACAACACATCTCTCCAGCCAAAACTGTCATTTGTCCTAATACAATTTACTAGACATTTTCCGAATGAGATGGATGGGAAACACAGCTTCACCTGCTTTTATATGGAAGTAGAGTTCTGCAGTGAGAACGACTGATATTTTAGTTTTGGAGTGTGTTTTGTGAACCATTCAGGTGAGAGGAAGAAAAAGCAGCCCTGAACATTTCCATCTTGCTTGGACTCTAAATGAGACACCTACAATAGCAAACAAAAAGGTACCCTCAGGACACTTTTATGCATTTATTATAAAACAAAGATTAAAATAATTATATGGAAATTAAGGATAATATGGGATAATATGGACAATTTGTCTTCCTCTCAGTCAAACAGCAACATGGCCTAGTTCAACAAATAGCTTCACAGCTTGAGGCACACTGCATGCAAAATGATAAAATGGCTCAGGCGGCGAGGACAGCCTGAATGGCTCAGCTCTGGTAGGTGTGTCTCAGAGAGATCTACAAAAAATCTGCACTATTATTTGGCAGACAAAAATCAGCAAGTTTTTTTCACAAGTTTTCACAACTACACAGATGAAAATACAGACAACTGCAATTACTCACCAGCTCAGAAACCTAAGGAACCAGCATGGTGAAACTAACAGAGCTTTTCTCCCCCCTCACTTTCCACTCTTCTCCTCATTTCTACCCAAAAAGGGCAGCTCCTAAATGATTCTGCTCCTTACAGAGCTTCAAAATCTGTTGTGATTTTCTTCTAGTTACCAGTGCCACACCTAAAATGAAAGTCATTTTACTCCTAAAGGAAAGTATGCTTGATTAAAGAAACTCCTCTAAGAGAGAAATCCTTTTACAGCAGCAGGGTTAGAAACATTCTGGTTCTGAAATATGGCCTCTCTATTCTGCTGGCACCAACTGACAGCCTATTATTATTATAATCCAGAACATTTTTCACTACATAGAAGTTAAACTTGGAAGCAACTTCAAAAATACGGGCCCTGGTTTCAACTCAGATAGAGTTAATTTTCTTCTTAGTTGCTGGTACAGTGCTGTGATTTGAATTTAGTATGAAAATAATGTTAATCACACACTCATGTTTTAGTTATTGCTAAATCGTGTTTACCGTAAATCAAGCATTTTACACTTTCCCATGCTCTGCCAGCAAGCAGGTGCACAAAAAACTTGATGAAAACAGCCTGGATAGGTGACCTGAACTGGCAAAAGGGATATTCCACACCACAGAATGTCATGCCTAGTATATAAACGGAGAGTAGTTGGCCAGAAGTTACTGATCACTGCTGGGGAACAGTCTGGGCATCAGTCAGCAAGCGGTGAGCAATCGTATTGTGCGTCCATCTGTCCATCCATCCATCTCTCTCTCCTTTCACTACTACTATCTTCTTTTTCAGTTATTAAACTGTTCTTACCTCAACCCCAAGGGTTACATGTTTTGCCCCCCAGTTCTCCTCCCCCACCAAGGTAGGGGGAGTGGACAGTGAGTGAGTAGCTGGGTGGTACTTGGTTGCCAGCTGGCATTAAACCATGACAATATGCTGTTCTTGGTGGGACAGGCTCTCTCCAAGTAGACAAGGTTACAAGGAAGAAGAAAGCAATAACAGAGAAGTGACAAATTTAGGGTAGCCTTGATGTTCCAAACAGAAAACAACAGGGGTTGAGGGAGAGAGGGGAATGATCAGCAGCTAGAAGAAATCACCAAAACTCGTATTACCCTAAAATTTGATAAATATTCACCTAACCTGTTACTATCACTAGCTTTTCTTTTGGGAATGGTTTTCCACAGCTGGAGATAAAAACATTGATTTAATTTTCATACTTTTAGGAATGTAACTAGAAGAAGCTTTCTGCTTTTAGATACCAAAGCTCAGAGAACCTGTGAATTACTGAGTTACAACACCCTTTGAGGTACATTAAAACACATACTGCCAAATACTACTTATCTCAAAGAAACTTATTGCTTAATTACACTTTTTAAATGTTGAAACAATAATGATTTTTATGATTATAAATAACATTTTAAAGTTTATCCAAACAATAGAGCAATTTACCTTCACAAAAGCAACATAATGTTACCACTTTTTTTTTTGCTTTGAGTAATACTGTCACAGTCTTCTTGGTGTTAATGGATACACTTGGAGTATGGTGATATTACCCAAGTAAGACTGTAGCACAGTTTGTCCCTTAATGAGTTTAAATGTGACCTACCTTATTAAAGAATCACAAAGTCCTTTTCCATCCATTTTTACAAATGTTTTGAATATAAGAATTCATCAGGATTTAGGGGATTAAGAAATCACTGTCCACAAAAAAAAAGATCTGCAGAAATTTTCATTAGTTCTTTTATGAGTTGGCAGCAAATACTCTAGCTGTGAACTTTTATGAAGCTATAAATATAAAGGACCTTCTGATACTGGTATGATGATAATTCTAAATTTCCTTTTTGCAGCTGCAGTTGATCCCTTGTATTTGGTAAAAAAAAAAATCTCTCTTTTTGTAATTTAACAGAGAAAGTTGGCTCAACTACTGTATTGCCTTTAAGCACTCTGAGTGGAAGTTCATGAATTAAACCCACATGGCAACACAACCCCCATCCCCACCTTTCCCTTAAGGTGGCTATAAAATGTCAGTAGAAAGCCAAGCTGTTTATTTTACTTACCATTTGATTTTGTAAGTAAATGAGTTTCTAGTGGGACGTATCTTTGTAACCAGCTCCCTTACATCACTAAACTTTTATTAAACTATGCAATAAATACTAAATCAATCACTGAATGTTTGAATTCAATACTAAGCATGAAAAATAAGATTATGTAGGTAGGCAACCTAGTCCATAAAAGACTAGGATGTTTGATCATGGGGGAAGAAAAAACATTCTTTGCTACTGACAGCTTTTTACAAAACTTGATTTCCCAGGGGATTTATTTTTTGGGAATAAAATTTAAGAAGGGATTTTGTCTACACATTTGAGAATCTCTGTGGTGAACAGTATTCCTAACTTACTCTGACAGATTTGTGCTACTCTGGAATACTGTCAATATGTTTCACTTAATTACCCAATAAGCAAAGAAGACTCATTTTCCTCACAGTATCTTGGGAGAAGGACTACAATCTGAGACAGAAAGGAACTCATTCTCTTGTCTTCTAAGTCCCTAAACAAATACTGGAGCAGCAAAGAAGCAGTCCAGAATAAAAGCCATCCAACAAGAGATGGCTGCCCAGATCTACACCAAAACTCACAGTAAGATCAGTTGCATTTGTTTGTACCTTTCCCAAAGCAAACCGAGTATCACCTTAACTAATGGAAAGTTATCACTCATGCAAAAGAAGAAAGCCACAATTAGACACCCACTCTTTGTATCTGTAAATCTAAGAATTGAGACGTCATATCATTATTCACTGACTCTGCTTGGGATCATGAAATAAGGTCAGCAAGCAAACTGCAGAGCACGTAGTTACTGGACTGGACTAAGGATGGGCTATGCTCTAAATCTGAACAGCTTGGCTAGAGTCCTGCACTCAACATGAAACATATTTCAGAGCTGAAATAGTTGCTGTTATTACCTGTTATTCATGTCCACTGATGAGAAATATACGGAGTCCTATATGTCCTTTGCCTCCATATATGGTGCATTTTCCTATGATACAACTGAGTAATGCAGTGTGTTTGCTGATTTATCTAAAAAGTAAAAAATTCTTAGTCCTGGTTTTTTCCAGCATTATTCTGTAGCGATCTGGAAAGTTCAGCCTTGCAATTTAATATATAAAATATGTTTTGAAAGAAGCTATAAGTAGCTTCCGTGATGAGAACAGAGGGTCTCTGTCCCTCTTTCTATGGTTCTATTTTACAAAGCAGACCACAAAAATGAAACATTGGAGATTCTTATTTGCTATCATTTTAATAGTTGATAAATGGCTCTCAGCTCATGTACACAATTTTTCACAGAGCCAAAGAATCATTTGGGTTGGAAAAGGCCTCTGAGCCTTTTCAAGTCCAAACACTGACTGGTCACCACCTTGCCAACTAGACCATGGCAGTTAGCACCATGTCCAGTCATTTCTTGAACACTTCCAGGGATGGCAATGCCATCACCTCCCTGGGCAGTCCATTCCAATGTTTAACAATCCTTTCCACAAAGAAATTCCTCCTGATGTCCAACCCGAACCTTCCCCGGCACAGCTTGAGGCCGTTTCCTCTTGTCCTATCACTTGCTACCTGGGAGAAGAGGCTGACCCCCACCAGGCTACACCCTCCTTTCAGGCAGTTGTAGAGACTGGTAAGTTCCTCCTGAACCTCCTTTTCTCCTGGTTGAGCTCTCCCAGCTGCTTCTCAGAGAACTTGTACTCCAGACCCTTCCCCAGCCCCACTGTCCTTCTCTGGACTCACTCCAGCCCCTCAATGTCTTTCTTGTAGCGAGGGGCCCAGCACTGGACACAGCACTCGAGGTGGGACCTCACCAGTGCCGAGCACAGGGGGACAATCACTGCCCTGGTCCTGCTGGCCACACTATTCCTGATACAAGCCAGAATGCCATTGGCCTTCTTCAATTTCAAGTTTCCTTTGGAAAAAATACAGTTCTAAGGTGCCTAAAAGCACATTATTACTGAACAGTGGTTTATTAGGTGCTCCCAACAGGTGACTGTAATTAAAAATAGGGTCACATCTAAGGAAAGTAATCCAGGTGAATGGGGCCTCCATTTGTCTCCTTTATAGGAGTTAGCCATGTAAAGTTCAAGAAGTGCACAGATATAACTTAGAAACCTAATTAGGCCATTAGAAGTAAACTCCATTAAAAACCACCCTTCAGCTTTAACGATAAACTGCAGCCATTTCAAATTTAATACTGCACTAGCAAGTAATACTGCCATTGAATAATTCAGCATTCTGTAACATAAGGCGAGATGAGAGGAATGAGAAAGCACAATTGCTATTTTCATTATGATGTGCCTTTTTGGGAGGTATAGTATAAACCTCGTATCACTGACACTAATTATTTTGGCATCTTATTGGCAGTCACAATTAGACAAAATGTAGGAATTTCTACGAGCAAAACAAGTTCTTGGCTAGATTTCTTCAGCCCGATATACTTCAGACTTTTAGTATGGCTAAATTGAAGCTGGATGTCAAATCTGGGTCCCTTAGAACAAAATCTTAATAATTAACTGGCAAAACTGAACATGATCGTTTCTGACACACCTACACTGGTAATTATTGCTTTGAGGCCATTTACTAATGAAATTAATGTATTCATTGCCCTAACAAATTAGCATAACTCATACATAATGCCCCACATTTCAAGACCTTCCTAGAAAAACAACACTTAATACCGCAGAATGAAATGGCAAGGGCATTACATGGAGACAGTATTCACTGAATTACTACATGTTAAAACCACAATGGCTAAGTGTTAGTTATAAAGTAAAATGTAAACACAATGTGGGTATTCAAACCATTAATAGTGTAGTCAAGAGTATACAATCGATGATTATCTTTGCACTTCAAATAAGCACATATTACAATAGCAGTAACCATGGAATGTAATTAACTGGCTACTTTTAGAGATATGAAGTATGAAAAGGAGGCAGTGCTGAAGCAATTTCTTCTTCCTTCTCAAATTCATAATAAATACAGTGTGGCTACTGTGCTTTTTCACTCATATTTCTGTTCAGATTAATTCAGTGCCTGGAAGTGGCTACAGCAGCCATAGGGTCAAGCAACAGCAAAAGGCAGGATTAAATGCATTACCTTTGGAAATGACTAAAACACTAGCACCAACCTACTGCCATTTTTAATTGGTAAGATTCTCTCAGTAATTCCCCGGGTTTTCTATCTCACTATGCAGAACAGAGGTCAGGAAAGCAAACCACCATGTGGGTAGATGCAGTCCCAGTTTGATGGAGGGCAGGGTGGAAAGCACATCTGCTGTGCTGGCTCACCTGGCAGACTAGGGGCTGCACTGAGGCCCCCAGGCCACAGACCTAACATGCACTGTGCCACTGACAGACCACTCGCATCCTGTGACCTGCAGAGTGCTGGTATGACGCAGATTATGTAGGAGGAACCATCGCTTTTGAGCAGGAATAATCTCTGTACATACTTGAAATGATAAACTTACTTTGAAGGAGAAGATGGGGACAAAACCACAATGGGTTTGCAGAAAGTCATCTATACTCTGCATTGCTCAGAATTGGCAGATGGAAGGGCTGAGAGCTAAGGAAAATTTGACCAGGTCTTTTCTTCCACACAGCTGAGGAGCCAGCCCTAATGTCAGTTACAGCAAGGTTACTTTGCTTGTGTTCTCAACAACTGTAACTCAGAAGGTTATTTCCTTCTGAGAAACACTCATTAGGAACATATTCTTGTGCCACCCTTTTCTCCCCTCCTACACAAGCAGAAATGCAAAGAAACACAGAGTTTCTTAGCAGATCCTCGACTGAATCAGTACCTATTGCTACAAAGGAAAGCAAAAAAAAAAAAAAAATAGTCCAAGGGGAATATTATGGAATAATCACCTCAAGCAAGAAGTTTTCCTGGAACCCCATCCATATGTGTTGGCCTGCCCACAAGCATAAAGTTTTACATCTTTATTAATGTTTTTAGTCTAATCAATGTAATTTAGATTCTCTCATTATCCATATGAATGCCTGATCTTTTTCAACCCTCTTAAGTTCTCCGCTCCCATGATATCTTACGCCAATGAGTTCTATATGCTAATTAAAAGTTGCATGAAATTTCATTTGACCAGTTCTCTATTTCTTGCTTTTCACATTGTTCCCTTTCCTCTCCCAAAAATTCCTCTCCATTTTAGACTTCCTCATTTTGCAACTTTCCCCACTTTGAATTAAAAATCCAAGTCTCTCCTACAGTAGTCTTTCTTTGACTATATCTAGATTTCTTCTGTTTTAACTTTATATTTTTCATTATTTCTTTTTAAAATAAAAAAATAACCAGAACACAAGATAGCATAAGAGATTTTTCTAGCTCGTTGAATTTGCTTTAGACACTGCAAAGTCCCAAAAGCACATTTTAGAATGTTTAAACAGTCCAGCAGTAGATACCCAGTGTTGAATCACACAGTTTATTGTGCTCTCTCTCACAAAGACATGAAACCTAAATACTGTGGCTATTACTAAGTATAGATTGATACCTTGAGGCAATTAATGTATGACTGAGAGCTCTCCATTTGTGCCTGTCTGAAGAAGTAGCTGATCTTTGGCCTAATCTTGTGAATTGTCAAGAAACTGCTTCTTTGAACTTTGGCTTGTTGATGCATGAAGCCATTTTGTAAATGGTTAAATGCTACCTCATTAATACTCCTCACAACTGCACAGGCAGGGAACAATTTTCATTTACACCACTCCTTCTTTGCACTCAAACAGTTGGTCTCTTATGCATTTCTGTCTTGTTATATAAAGCCAAAGTAGCAGCAAGCAACATTAGTGAGAAGAAGAATCAGGTCTTCAACACCATTTTATTGAGCAGGCAACAACTAGAATAAGCCTACCTTTTTTTTGTGAGTTTTCTTCTAATTTAAAAATAACTCCACACCAAAAAACTTACACAAACTTTAGATATTTCTAAAATATTTAAAAACACTGTACTAGAAGAGCACCAGTTCCCAGCCAAGTTATTGTATACCTTTGCATTGAGAAAGAGTAGCTGGTTGGACCACAGAAATCTATACCCCATCCTCATGGCTGGTCTGTTCTATGGCATTTATAGCCCTAGACTGAAATACTCCCACATCTAATCTATTTTGTCCAGCTAATAATTATGTACTACACTACTGCATTAGTATCAACTCTTTGAGTCACATTTATGTGGTGAAGGTCAGCCCTCTTTCATCCCCAGGCACTTAGTTTACCTGCTTTTCACTTTAGGGCTCTCATTGGTACATAGGTTTTATTTTTGGCAGCATGCCTACTTTTAGTTAATTCCTTTGTCTGACATGTTGTTACTTCCCTCAAATATGCCTCTGCAACCTTTCTTCCTCCAGGTCAGCTGTAATTTCTGTTCTATCATTTACTACTGGATACAGAGTTACCTTTGTACTGCTCACATTCCCAGCAGATGTCTTTGTCTAACCCAAGTGCTCCTCACCACCTGTCGCCTTGCTTCCAGGTTTGGCTATAAATAATCCTCCCCTTGCTGGTTTGACTATAAATAATCCCCTCCCCACCCTGTTGGGTTTTGGAGTCAGCTGGTTTCAATTTAGGCATGGTAGAGCTTCCCTTTCCTTTACAGAGTTAAGAGTTCCCTCTCTTCGTTGTGTTACCCACACAGAAATGCCAACACTGCACAAACTATACAAACAAAGTATAGAAATGTATTGGTAGGTCCCTACATCAAGTCTTTTGCCCGTTCATCTATGTTTTCATTCTAGCACCCCTTACATCTCAAAGTTACAGTACCAGTATCTACAAGAGACACTGATCAAGTTGACCTCTGCTTGCCTTGCTTCCCACAGGAGGGCCAACATGTCTACTTTGTGGTCAAGTCCTACAGGGCACCCTTAGCTACCTACCCTGCACACATGAATGTGCTTGTGGACCTGGGCAGGTCACAGGGCTGTGGTTCTCACCAGCCTCCATCTGTTCTAGCCCACATAGCCTCTGTATGTGCCACAGTCGGTCTGGACGTGAAGGCAGACAGGAGTTCTTAGAAACGACCCAAATGTAACTTTCCAGAGACTGAAGCAGGGTGTCTAAATTATGTGGACAGGTATCCATGATCTTGTGAGTTGTGAGCTCTTGTGACTGCAGGTTTCTCTCAGCACAGGTGCTTTGCAGTTTTACTCAATGAGCTGCAATTAGATCCTGACAAACACCTGTCTGAGGTATCCAAAAACTGTTCCCCTGAAGCTCATGTATCTGGTGCTCAAGGAAACAGGTTTCTCTTCAGGACTTCTCATATAAGATCTGACATTTTAATAAACATTTTGCACATTTCAGAAGCAAAGAAATGCATTAAACTCACCTCAGGAGCTTGGTTGTGAACTGTACAGAGGAACACGGTACGTTGGTGTACATTTACTCATTTCCCTTTTTAAAAAAGATAAGATGGAGGAATGCTTTAGTCAGACTAGGGTAGCTAGTGTAAAGTTAAGAGGGAGTCAGTCCACATACCAGCAGCCAGGATTTAAGAGGCTGTCTACTGACAGTTCCTGTAGGAAGAAGGGAGAGGGGAAAACCATTCCTCTTCTCAGCAGGTAGCTATACCAAGTAATAAGTGCTGCATCTCGAGGTTTTGGCTCAAGACTGTCCTACAGAGGATGAGGCAGAAAACTGGCAGCACCAGAATTTGACTTGAGAAAATATTCTGTGTTTATGGCATCCTTGGGAAAAGCAATGACTGCAGCAGTAGTAGTAGGCCACCTGCAGCAAGATAAGCAGTAAGTGAGAATTAAAGAGGAAAGAAAATGCTGACTGATTTTCTCAAAGACATTAAAGACTTGACTGGAGCCAGAAAAAAGTGATGGATTTGCTGGGGTAAAATTTTTTATCTTCAGTAAAAATTTAGAGTAAAAGCAGAGATTAAGGAGTGACTGATACTGTGGAAAAGAGCTGCTGAGAGAAAGCATAGTAAAATCTTGAGAAGATACAGGTGTCTGTATTCATTTAATGGCATTATGCCACTTTACATGTAGTGAAGACCTGTATTTAGGATATGTATTATCCAACCCAGACAGAGTCATTGTGTGATAGGGGTTAACGTGGAGAGTGCCAAATTGGGCAGTGATGTCCCTACATGCAACTGGAGGCACTAATGCAGCATAGCTGGAGGAACTCTGTGTGACCTTAAAGGCTGTACATACAAGCCTTGCCTGCAAAACCCGTGAGAACTTGTCCTGCTATGATTATAAACTTTACTAAGTTAGACTCTCACAGAGTATATATAACCCTATGTGGTAGTTAATGAAGTGCTGGATGTAAGAAAAATAACTGCAATGTTATTTTGCCCCTGGTATGCTTTGCCTTATAAGGATTAAACCTAGAGCTAATTCACTTGTGTTTTGTGATCTCTATCATGCTGCAATAATAATACTTAGCACTCTGTAGCACTTCTCACTTATAAAAAGTGCTTTATAAACATTATCTAATTATTAATCTTCACAACAATCCTGTGATACAGGTATACAGGTCAATTTAATGTTCTCTTTTAATAAACTACTAGTACTTTATTAAATGGAAAAGTATAGAACACATTAAATTCACTTCAGAGAAACAAAAGTTAGTGAACAAATTGCAATTCTCCCTACAACATTCTAGGTGGGCAATACACATGGCAAACTGTCAGTGATCACCACCTCAGAGGTCTACAGAGAACAGTCCATATAGCAAATACTTCAATTACCTAGTCAAAATTCATTGTTTTTCCAGTGATAACATGAATAACACAAAAGCAGAGAGACTCTACCAAAACAACTGAAGTTCCTTGATCAAGACCACACTATACTAAGTTCTACACAAGCAAAGCATAGTAGTCCCTACCCTACAAAGCTGGGAGATCTAGGTATAACACCGAGGGGTAAGAGATGGGGAATGGGAGGAAATCAGTACAGTTAAGCAGCAATCATCCCTGCTCATACTGCATCTGCCTACAGAACATACGCAGAGCCATTTTACACTAGTATACTCCTTATCTCATTAGTACCCTGTAGTTCTCTCTGGTGATACATCTCAAACTTTAGTGTATATGATCAAAGACAGAACAAGAGTTTGGCATTTAGTTAAACACATACAAGTAGTTCCATACTAGCTACTGTGAAGAAAATTACCTCTACCCCAGCTAAAACCAGTACATTTACTCAATTGCAAACTGAGTTTTCCACAAGGTCACTATTTTACACAGTGCATGACATGGACTTGTCTGTGGGATGAATCAATGCAGGGCAGAAGGCTGCTGCCCAAGGATGAGATGGGCTGCCCCATACATTAGTGACATTCCGAGTAATGCAATGAGTGATGAATGTAGGGGTACGAGGGGGGGGAAAGGCAATTTCCTACTCCAGGTAGTTAAAAAGTTGCCTCAAAGAGTTTGGAGTCTACATCTGCTTTTTTCATAAGACAGTCTATGATATGCAGGACAAATTTCCTAAAGCCAAGCTTTTCACTCAAGGTCATCTATCAGCTGTATGTTCCTCATGTGCTCCATGCCCAACTTGAAACTGGGATCTGCCTTGCTTTAAGTGCTGGTCACTCATGAACGCAGCTGAAATTAGAGAGCTGTGCTTTCAGCTTACTACCCAATGTTAAATATTATGAAAAAGATAGGAGCAGGATATCTCAAACTGGATTCCCAAATTAGTAGGTAGTCTCAAGTAGGTGCCTTGATTTACTCTGCCCCAGTCTCCATCTGTCAAATGAGGACAATAATTCCTCCTCATTTCATGGCATGTTGTGAAAATAACTTCATTAATGGTTTTTGAAGCACTGTAGTGTTGAGTGCCATGCAGAAACCTAACAGGAAATTAATAGTTCTGTCTCTGGAGCAAGTCCTGAAAAGCATGCAATAAAAAGGGCCTGAAGGCAGACACTTAACTGAAGAGAAAAAAATAAAATACTGGATTTGGTACACTTGAATAAAATATTTGAACTGCTCAGTGAGTGACTGCTGTACTTGCATTATCCAGCAGATTTCATCCTGATTTTAAACTCTCAACTCATAATCTCAGCTTTTATTTGTAAATTACCATGTTTCTAAAAATTCAGATCTATCCAGCTCTCCACAAATACCATAGACTCAATAGCATCACTAGGAATATTTAGAGTCACCGTACAGACCCCAATCATTTCAGCTCATGAAATAAGGCAACAATAGCATCTTTCTCAACAGGAACTAGTACTTAAAGGAAAGAAGATCACACTTTGACAATAGATTTTGATGGTATACTGAAAGAGCAAACAAAAGATGCAATTCAGGGGAGAAAAGTGCTCAAAATTTTACATAGAACAATACATATTCACTTCCTTTCCAGAAACAACCAAACCATTTTGATTGTAGTCTTTCCAAACGTTTTGCCCCGGGAGGAAGCCCAATGTGGACGTTATCAACCCAAACAGTTAAAGTTTGTGAAGAAATTAATTTTAAAAATCCTGTTTACAGTAATTTATGAGAATTTTCAGGCAATCTTGATGACACTCAATATTCTCTGCCCTACCTGGAATACACATGCTCACACTGTTCTACACAGTGTTTTGCTTGCTGTGCAACTTATTTTAATTCTCTCCTAGCACATCTTCTTCAGTGCTGAGGGGGTTTTATTATTTATCTATTTTTATTATACACCCCCTAGCTATTTCTAGGGAGGAATATTCTTCTAGGGAAGAATATTATTCCTTAGCTTCCTTTAAATAATATACAGATGACTAATCACTGTGGCAGCCAGGAAAGATATGTCAGGTAAAGTAAACATTCTGAAAAGAATGAACCCTTGAGCTATCCCTGCCAAATACTCTTACCTGGAACTGTCACAATGATTGTGGTGCAACCAAAGAAGAAGCCTTTGATGACTGAGGAGTTATCTGAATTAAACTGCTTGGTGAGGAGAAAAAAGCCTACTGCCAGTTTGTCTAAAGCAGTGCCATTTAACAGAAATTATAGAGCACAGGGCTGCCGTTCTTGACTATAACACTGAGGCTATCAAATGCATTTCTAAAAATGTGAGAGAAAACTGCTATTGTCTGCTTTACTGCCACTTGTTCAATTTGCTTAAAAAGTACAAATGCAATGGCTGGTTTTTGGCTGAACAACATTATGCTAGTATGGTTTATAAGGGGCTGGAGCTAAAACTAGAACTGCAGCTCCCCCAACAACAACATAGAAAAAAGGACATCCAGTGCCCTACATCCCTTCTAAATCCAGACTTTATAAAAATCAAGTGTGCAGAACAGTGCTTTATGTTTACAATTCCTGGGGTAAAAAAAAAGTCCTGAATATTATGATGTTACTCCCCATATGAAAGAGGAGGCAACCTTTTTTAGGTGTGCTGAAACAATCTAGTTTAGGCGTGCTATGGCACAAACTACTTGTTCTTTGAAGTTTTTAAGAACTGTTCTTATGTGCATATGAAGTCCAACTTCTTAAATCTCCTTCCTACCCTAGCGCTGGCTACTCAGCCTAGAAAGCAATTTCCCCCTAATTTTAAAGTAACGTTTGCAATGTCCTCTCCATACTTTCACTTTTTGTCCCTAGCTGTCTTACTTTATGTGCTTCATCTGTATTTTGATACCAAATCCAGTCATCTGAGTAACAATTCTGATGCCCTGAAACCTGTCGTGCAAAGCAATCTAAGGATCAAAAGAGGACCTTATCTGAATTAATGGACGAGTGAAGCCTAACAGATTAGACATAGCTGGCGTGCAGCCTGTAACAGTGTTTAGGAGACCAACACCCCATCTCCCCCAGTGTCCCCACAGATTTGGGGGACTCACACTGTATATACAGCCCAGAGGCAGAGTAGAGAGTACAGAGGCAGTTTCAGGAACACCAAATGCCCACAGATCTCCTAACTGACAAACAGTCTCCCATCCTGAACTTCTTCCATCAAAACTGAACTCCATCCTGTCACCAACAGATCACTGGTGAAGAACAAAACTCTAAGCAAAATATGTGGGACAGAAGAGAGCTCACTTACCTGGCTACAAAACTGAATTCACAGCATTGAGCCATCTCACAACCTGTCCACAGTACTACAGTACAATATTAAATATGACACCTCAGACAAGAACTGTCCCAGCAGTAGGCTTAAAACTCCTACTTTGTTAGGGCAAAGTAAAAAACCACAAACCAACAAACAAAAAAAAAGGAAACTTAAAATGGACAGATTCTTTCTCCTCTTGCCACAATTCCTTCATCCACAGTGGGCTCCTTGTTATCAGGCCGCTGATATTTCCCTTTTCCAAATGTATTCTCATATATTCGTGGTATAGACAGTAATGTTTTGTTTGGTCCTCACATGCATCTGGAATATAGACTTGTGGAACACAGCTGGGAGCTGCATATGCACAAATGTCTGTGCTGGAGCTGAAAAGAACAAATCCACTTCAAAGAAGCAATGGAGAGAGTCAGATATTGGTTGGACAAGAAGGATGATGTGAGGAAAGGGAAAAGATAATGGGAGCTGTGGTTTGAATGTGACATTTATTAGAGGATTAATACAAATAATTATGACCAGCTAGCAACAGTGTCCTCTCAGGTGGGCTGCATCTGAGCAATGCTAGTAAAAGCTCCTTGGAGCACAGAGTCCAGTATGAATTTTCAGTAATTTATTCTGATATGAAAATATTCCTAATCGGATAATATGCTGCTGTCAAGAATCAGTGAGAGGGAAATATCTCAGGCCATACTTGTCTATCAACTCACTTTTGTTGTCTCATATAAACTCAAACTCATGATCAGATACTTATTTCTTCACGGAGCCACCTCTGAAGTATACAGTTCAGTAATGTACTTCAGAAAAATAGCTTCTATTGCACAATAAAGAGAAATGCAACCTCTTTACTTTTCAAGCAATTTGTCTCATTACTCCCAAATTAGAGTAACAACCCCTTTAAAATAACAGAAAAAATCCACCCCTTTATTTGTTCTAAAGGCAGAGGAAAAAAACATCTTTTACACTCCTCCATGGCAGGAGACAGCTGACTGGAGATTGTAGGGGTGCACACGTCCACAGAACAGAGAAGGGAATTCACACACAAAACTAGCTGACGAAACAACAGCTTGAACTCCACCTGGCATGTGAGAATGAGTTATAGACCTGGATGCTTTTGTTTCAATGAAGAGATTCAAGAGAGAACTGATATGGAAAAAGGACTCATTTTTAATACACTTTTATGCCTTGGAAGTGGTCTGTCAACATTAGAATGACTTAGAGCTATGTGCTGTATTCTCCAAATCTCTATTTCTCATTTTCCTAGTACTTCTAGAGCACTACCTACATCATGCTTTCCTGATCTGCAGACTGCCAATTTCACATCAATAAATACTGTCAAAAAATTGCATATAATCAGTTGTGTCACTTACCTATGCTGTAAATATGCTTTGTGTCGGATTATCTCCCATTCAAGAACACTAGAAAAAAACCCCCACAAACAAAACAGATAGTTAGTAATTAAACTTATTTAAATCATATCTTTTCCAGACAAGTACCCATAAAACCTTCTAGTATCATCCTCCTGGCAGGATTCAAGAATAGCAAGGACAGATCTGTAATGAAAAGTGAATGCCTGAGCATCCTGAAGTCTGTTTCATATTTGATAATTGGCACCTTTCTTCCATTTAGAGTTTTCATATTATGCAAATGCTTATATACTGTGAGTCAATGAAGTATAGAAAGATAAGCTTCAAGTACGTTATGGACAATCAGCATAAACTAGAGCTCAGGATCCCTGGGCCTCCCTGAGCCTTTGGAAACAATCAAGGTTCATGGTGTTCAGCCATTGCCTCAAGGGAAATACACATAGTTTCTCTGAGATAACACACTCAAAGTGACATGAGTTTTTGTAAGCAAAAGTATGACCTGCAAAGGCCTGTCCTTCATAAACCAGCTTTCAATAATATGGTTATACACCTTACAGACCCCAAATGTGCCCACATTTCAGACCTTGAAACAGAAAACCTGATTCTTACATAAGAATTTGTTTATCAATCAAGTTTAAATGAGGTTCAACAAAGGTCCAACTACAAAAGGCAGAACAATATTTCTTGAAAATTTTGAAGGTCTGCAAGACAGAGAAGGTTCAGCAAAACAAGGGCAACTTTACCTTGTCTCAAACACAGTCTGAAGCAGGAGAGAGGGGGAGGGAGAGGGAGAGGGAGAGAGAGAGAGCGAGAGAGCGAGAGAGAGTGTTTGTGCCAATCTCTTCTGAAGAGGTGCACCAATGACAGGATGGGAAATAATGGACACCAAGTTGCAACAAGGAATATTGCAATTAAATATTGTTAAAAGGAGAAAAAATCGTCATTAGGACAATAAACCACTAACATGTAGGGCAGAGAGATTGTGCAATCCCTGCCACTGGAGATGTTCAAAACTTGACAGGACCCACCCTGAGGAATCTGATCCAAGCTGGCCTTGCTTTCACCTGAGAGCCTCAATTCTTGGAGACTCACCTGAGGGCTTGTAGCCTTCACTTGACTCCAAGGTGGAGTGGAGCAGGCCACTCCTTGTGGTCAGAAGAGACTGAAATCTCCTCTACCACGAAGCAAGTGCAAATTTTAACCTGGAAGAACCTTGATCTTTTGTTTTGTGTATCAACCTTAATGGTGGTTCAAAGTAGGTTAAAGAGTAATCAAATAACTGATAAGTTTCCTAGACTGCTAGCAGGCAAACCGTCCCATCATAATGGCATCTTCACCTGAAAAAGGCTGTGAAACAAGCATGTCACGTGCTATTAGTATAGATGTACTAAACTACTTACTGTAGTGGCTTCCTTAAAACCCAGTAAAAAGTGAGATATGGTACAGAATAGACACAAACACCCTGCTGTGCCTATCTGGTTTCCAAACAAAAGCCCACAAAGCAGAGAAGAAGGGAGGCAGTTTAAGTTCGTAGTAAGTGTGGCTCCACTGCAGAAATTCTGGAAACATCATATCATCTCAAATTCATCAAATCAATTTTCAGTTCCTAAATATTCGTGACAGATTGCCATACAGGTGGCTTAGATTACCCATTCTTTGTAAGAAAGGGAAAGCTTAGCTAATATTTCCCCGAGAAATCTGAGGGTAGCCTTTGTGAAATACTTTGTGTTACTCAAGAAGGAAACGAACACAACTTTTGAAGAAGTGTAACACTGAGGCACACACTGTTCACAGAAAGTGACTTGTCTGTGGTCTTATGGGCTGAAATAAGAGCCAGTTCATACTTCAACTGTGATGTCAGAGGGCTAGGTCCCAGTAGGAATCCAGTCAACATAATAACACTGAAGAGAACATATTGTCTTATATGGGTTTTATATTTGCTTCTACAAACAGCTCCAGAGACTGTTAAGCACAGAAGTCAAACTAAAATGATCAGAATAGAGTGAACTTAATAGTAGACTGAAATTCGTAAGAAAGTTTTGAATTCAAGATTACAGTGAATAAAACACCCGAATGGATTGCAGGAGAGACAATACAGAAATGAAATGAAACCACTAAAGGTTTATGAAGCATCTCTTTTTCTCATTGTTCATTTCTTTTGCTACCTGACCTTCATGTTGCAGAGTTTCAGAAACCAGCATTTCACACTATCCATATTTAAAAGTGACCCCTATGGAATATTCTCAGTTTAAATAAGAGTTTTTGTTTTCTTTGTTTGTTTTGGTTTTTTTTCAGTTGTGGCTTCTGAGAAGTGCCCACCAAGGCACCAGATGAACCATGCCCAGTCTTGGTTTTCAGTACTTCTCCTTTCTTCACCTCCAATGAGTCTTATATAAATTTTCCTGGCTGGAACTATAGGTAGCCTACATCATGGGAAATATTTTTCCCTTACATCTTAGAATACTATAATTTATAACAGGAAATTCAAACCAACATAAATTAGTAATTCAATCCCTATATTCCAATTTAATGAACCAGAGGTTTCATTACTTTATTGTTTTGTGCCAGTGGACCAATCACGTGGTTTACAGATGGAATGTAGTTCTTTGTTAATAAATAAATGCATAAAAAAATAAAGGTATCCTCAATGCAATTATGCTGATATCCCTCAGGAACCAGAATGCAATTATTTAAAATATTATTTTCTTAGATTACTCTCAAGAAAATAAGAAAAGAAATATGAAATTTGTGTCCTTTTAACTTAAACTCATTTTGAGAGCATCAACAGTGATGCAGATAGTCCCCAGTGGCAACTGAGAAGCATGTAGCCAGAAAATTGCTATTGGATTACAGTTCTGGCTTCATAAAATGTGGCTAAAGATCATCTTAGACATCCATGGAATGACCCATTGTCATAACTGGTATGACAAACAAGTGACAAAGTTATTCTATTCAGCCATTTTGAGAATTTTTCAGATCACAACAGTAACTTGGGGCTGTATCAGCCTACACAGTTTTGATTCAATTATAAAAATAACTCACAATAAGAATAATTCTAGTATAAATAATTGGATCTCTCTGGAGGAAAAGAAAAATCCCCACAAACATGTGCATATACTTTCAAGTGTTCATGATGTATAAAGAATTGCAAAGTGATAGGGTGATCAGAAGTCAATTCCAATAGAGAACTACCTTTCAAACTAACTGGTCTTCTTTATTAAAACAAACAAGATGAAAAGGGCACCAAAGGACACTGCACAATTTTTAACTATGCGCAAACTGAAACCACTTAGATACCACTAAGGTTCATACGATCCTTTTCACTTCATTTTACAGTCTTTTTCAAATAGATGATTTCCTAGATGAGAATCCTGCCTCCCATATTTTAATCTGCTGATAAAACCCCCCACCTAATGTGACTACATAGCAGATGCACATGTGCATACTTAAATAAATGCAAACAAGAAATAAAACTCTTCACCTTTACATTTGAGGTCACCAGTGACCACTGGCAACACAGTAAAAATCAGAACCTTAATCAAAAACCTAACATGGGATTTAATTTCCTCATGTAAGGTCCTTGTCATTTTTCTTCTCTGCCCATTACACAGTATGTTTTTGTTCATATAATTACATAATTAACATCCTCAGCACCTATTTCATCCCTTGTTAATTTTTCTAAATATAAAAACAGACATGCTCAAGGAAACAAACTTGGCAGGTGAAGAAGCATAAACAATTTAAAAGGAAAAAATAAACCTGTTCACATCCTGATAATTGCTATGTATCACTGAGCACTACTAGATGCTTGTAATCCACATAATGGCCTTCTGACTAGAAGTGCACATGCAAGAACACCTTTTGCTGGACTGACAGAGATCACTTCAAAGTGTGGCCTTGGTTTTGTTTATCTGTAAGCAGTGTTGAGGCTTGTAACACCAAAGGGCAGGAGTGGCAGTTGATAAACAACACTGGTCTCACAACCCGTTGATTCCCAAATCTTTTTTCTGAAAATCAAAAGGATTGGGGATGGGGTGGGTAGGTGGAGAGAGGGAGATAAACTTGGCAGCTAACGGCCCTTCAGATTTTTGCAGTTTATCCCACAGGCCAAATTCACATTTAGCTCCCATTGCTGCATGACCATGATCATATTTCAATTGAAGATATGAGTGTGAAGATTAGGGGCAAGCAGAGGGTTCCTCCTTCACACCTCTGCCATGAAAGAAGAGAGCAAGTAGCAGAAAGTCTATAGTAAACAAAGAACTGGTAAATTTTCTGAAGTTTTAACCGATCCACCCTTGGTAAGCAAATTGGCAGTTTTATTTCTTCCTCCACAGTGTCCAAAACATAGTTCTGTTCATCCTTGTGAAAAAAGGAAAATTTCAGATGGGTTCTATTTAGTGGGGTCACAGAGACCAGATCTGTATTCATCCTAACATATGGATCTTCACATATAAGATCAGATTTTGAAACTGTTACAACAAAAATTACTTTGCTCCCTGAATGATACTACCAGTTTAGGGAGGGTGGTGTTTTTAAATGAAGGGAAGAGGATCACTAACTGTTGTTTGAATGACAAACATTATTTAAACTTACTGCTTCCATAGAGGATACTGTCTCTCTTTGCAGATGCATAATGTCATTTGATACAGCAACTTGCAAACAGAACTCAAAAGTCCTTCTCCTTAAGAGTTAGCATTGAACTTGTTTTGTTGCATTCACTAGCCAGTACAATCTTAAATTATACCATGCTTTGTCCCTCAGTATACTGTGCTGACCTGCTTATCTCTAGACTTCTGTTTAATTATCCAGAAGTGCACAAGAAGGAGGAGAGTCCAGTTTGAACCCTGATGATGTCTCAGCAATTTCTACTCCCAGCACATACTATTTCAACAGCCAGCGATCACTGGAGTTAAAGTGCACACAAGCAGCTGAATAGGATGCAATTCTTATTCTTATGATGAATATCAGGGTCAGAGGTGAGTGCCAGATAACACATAGCAGATGTGGAGGGAGTAGAAGGAATTCTGTTTACTTTGGGTGACCACCTACGTTTCAAGGGGGGTGGGGGGAAACTAAAACTGCAAGATAAAGACTATTTAAAGGACAGCACTGTACAATATTTTGCAGGACAAAGGTACGTATTTGCATATTAGCATAAACTATTGTTGAAATATAAGACATAGTGTGGCCCATATTAACCACCCATGGAATGTGACTCTTCATGAAACAAGTAAGAGAAATCTTTTGAAAACATACCTCATACTGTATGATCACTTCAGCTGATATTGAAAAGTTCTATTTGTTTTTGTGTTGCCTGCATTTCTTTCCATTTCAGAATTTTCTTCAGATATTAGAAGCAATGCAGCCTTACAAAGGGGAAATGGAGAAAGTCTGATCTCAGTCTGAGGGTAGTTCTAGATAGCCACTGAGAAGACTGCAAAATGCAGATGACAGCACATTTACAATATTTCATTATGGGACAAGAAAGTACAGCAAGTTACTGCTAGCTGCTTGGGCTTAGATCATCAGTACAGACCGTGCAGAAGGGGCATGAAATGGCTCCAAACAGACAGGAGGTGATTGTTACAAAGACGATGCGTGGAGCTGGAGATCTACAAAAATTCTTCAAGTTGGTAAAAATACCAGCAGCCATTCAGCTGCTCAGCTTTTCATAGCCTATGGCAAGGGATGAGGAACCTTTCTGCTCAGTACCATCAGCTGTTAAGTCCCAAGCAGCAAGGCGGCAGCTACCGTGAGAGACAGGTGAGAAGTGATCACTTCAGTTATACCAATGAGTTTACTGTACAGTCAATGACCTTTGTTTCCCCTGCTCCCTCTTCCTCTCCCAAAGAAATCATGAAAGTCATTAAGCATCTTGATGTTTTCCATATGGATGTTTCTACAAGTTATAAGGTCAAAGTGGACCAGTTAGGAGAACTTAAAATCATCAGAAAAGACTGAAAAGGAAAAAGGGGACAGGAAAGCAGTATTTTTAAAGAAAAAGCAAACAAACAAAAAACACCAACCAAAACCCCACCCTCAAACTAAACTATCCAGGGACAAGTTGCATTTTCCAACGTTCTACAGGCATCCATTTCCTAAACTACTGAAAGCCTTCATGAAGGCTGTCTCAATAAAGTCTCAGCAAACAAATGGATAGGTTTTGTGGAAAATCTTGCCCCAAATCATTACATATCATTTTTAAAATAGGCCTAGTAGTTACATTCACATAATATGATCCAATCAGTTCTTAAAATGGCATAAATGGGACCGTCATTGTAATTTTTAACTAGTACATACAGAAAAACTAATAGAGACTAGTCATCTGTGGAAGAACAGATCTCAGAAACGAGTTCAATCCAAGGAGAAAAAAACAAACCAAAGTAATCCCACCACACAGATGTCCACCAGTTAGCCCGCTAACTTTCTAAATTAATTGTTGTATTTATTTGTTTATAAGCTTTGGTCTGAATGTTGAGTATTCAATCTTTTTTTTATGGGTGAGGTACACAGCAAGGAAGTAAGTTTGGCAAATGGCCTCTGAACTACTCTAAACTCTGAAGATACATTTAAAAGATATACACTGCCTCATTTAGAAGATGGACTGAAGTGGAGGATGGAGGGCAATTTAAGTAGAAAATCCAATAGTTTTCAGTTTTAAGTCTTCCATGCAATGTACTTCTCTTCTCAGGTAACATTAAAGATAATTTTAAAAGATCCCAAGTCTTTAAAGCTGAAATTTGCAGCATGAAGCAGTCATTCTTTTTCAAAGTCAAAACAATCTGCAGAAACAATTCTTATCTTGCTAAAGCTTGGCTGAAACAAATAAGCAAAATGATAATTATTTCTCAGAAAGTGGAAGAGAATGTATCCCCACCCCTCCATGTTCACTTTTGGTCTGCTGCCACACTCCCACTTTGGCAACCAAAGGAATGCTCTGGGCACCAAATAAAGGCATGTGTGGCAGCATGAGGGTTAAAGTAGACATTCCTTATCTTTGACAGATGGTTAGTTCATGGTCATTATTACTAAATTAAATTGCTCAATAATTCAGATATGACAAACGTGTGTACAAATATATGCCAGGGCACCCTTCTAGAAATCCCAAAATGCAATATTTCCTCCATGCTTTCACCGTGCATCCTCATGCTGAGCGTGACAGATTGAAACAAATGTAGGCTTTCTGAGCATTTCAACTCCCTCCCACCACTCTTGCTACATTAGAGTGGTATTCTAGAGAGTTATCATGTCTCCAGACCCAGGATGGATGAATGGGCTTGGCTAAAACAACTATTTTGTCAGTATGTGTAATGCAAGCCTAATAATTTTTTTTTAGGCCTAACTTTGGCAGTTCTGCGGTGCAAGTATCACCACTTAAGCAATCACCAGGAACTAATTTGCAGACAAGGTCACAGTCTGAATGGCACTGAGTGCTACTAGGTCTACTTAAAAGTTGTCTGGAATGGCTTTAAAACAGACCATATCTAGCTTAACATTTATATAAATGGTGAGCTGTGCACCCACTTCTACCACACAAATAAAGATTCACAAAGTGAGGCTACTCAACAAACTGCCATTCTCTCTCCATTACCTATTCCTCATCCCCTGTTCCAAACCCAGTACATTTTCTTATGTGGTGACAGGCACAAACATATTTTGGCAAATGTTTCTTAAACAAATAAGAAAAATTTAAAAAATAATTCCTTTTACCTTCCTTGAGTTGATACAGGAAATGGAACTTCTCCCCTTCTCTGACATTTCTGAATTGGCTGGCACAAGAAAGCACCTCAAAACACCTCCGCAGTTCACTCACTGAAGTTGAAAGTCTTCCACTGACTTCAAAGGCGTTTGGATCAGGCCCAAAGTCAGCATCCTAACATGTCAGCACAGACTACCAAGCCACAGCACTGGCTGAAATCTGTGTTATTTATATGCTACTGCTAAAGCAGTGCAGGAAGCTTACAGAAGTTCAGGTCTCCAAAAGTATGTGCTTGTTAGTTTGCAGAACATTTTGTGAAGTGTCACCCATTCCTGTGCTGATATAGGTTAATTTACAGGTTTCTTATCTGAACCACAAAATACAGGTATCACAGACTGGCTGTGCCTTTGACATTGTATGTGCACAAGTTTTCTGTTCCCTCCCTGTCCAGAAATTTCATTGTCTTCATGCCTGTCTATAAAGCCCTGAGAAGTCATATTTTTACTTAGAATATGAACCTGTTACAGCAGAAACCTTGCCTTTACTTGTTAGTAACTCACTTGGTACACTACTGGCATTACATAATATGAAAGAATTTTAACAACAGTAAGTAGGAAAAGCCTCTGTGCTATTTTCCACCACAGCCATTAATCTTACTCAAGAGTACTTGCATGGAAAAAACTCCAGGCAAACATGTGCAACCTAAATCTTACCTGTAAGTTTGCAAAGTATCTCAAGCCAGAGAAGGAACTGAATCTAACCTTCTGTGTACTCAAGGCAAGCGAATCCTTTAAACAAGTTCAGGTAAAATAACCACAGTGTCTCTTTCAAAGACCTGCATTAGCACCTGAATCCAGGTCATCCTGTTTGTGTTCTAAACTACAACATTCTAAACTACAACTGCTTCAAACCACAGCCACAGTGGACCTAAAAGATGCTAAGATGTCTCAGCCCCTAAAGCTAGGGAGAGTTAAAGAACAACACATCTCATGGTCTTTCTCAGCATCTCATACAGCCTACCCTTTGGCAATCAACGGCTCTGACGTATGGTGCTGTTTAACTGTCTCTCATTTTCTTGCTCTCTAATTGAGTTTGTAAACTCTGCTTATAAGAAGTTTGTAGAACTGAAACAAAAGTAACAGAAGAGTTCCATAATCTCAACAGTATAGTGCCATAAGGGGCACCACACAGCGCTGAAGGTAAGCAAACTGAAAGAGAAAATGTACAAATTCCTCTTTCCTTTTGCATCCAGGCAAAAAACTTCTGGTAAGCATTTTAAGTTACAAAAGTGCAACAGAACATCACAACTCATCTCTTCCTCTCAAAAGATAAAGCTTTCTTTTGTCTCTAATTAAAAAGATTAATAAAGTAAGAGAACACATCAGGTTTGCATCAATCATTGCCCATGTGGTTCTTATTACTGTAATTAAAAGTTACCTCTTCAAAATTGTTGGATGAAAATGGCATGATCTGCAATTGAAAACACATTGAAGGCAGTTATCCAACTTATTTGACTATTTTAAGACAGTCAAATTTAAGAACACTGTGAAGGTAATATTCAAAAGAGTCCTTAAAGGCAATTTGTTAGTAGAAGTGTCCTATGAACCCTCTATTGAAGAATGTGAATAGTGGTAAAGCCTTCCTTCAAAAAAAAAAAAAAAATTAATTGAAAGAATGAAGATTTTTCTAAAAGAAGTTATTTAAAACTTAGACACTGAAATTCAAGTTTTTATCTTCAGGGCTCTGTATATATTAAGAGTGCTCATTTCCCCTAGGGTTGAATCTTTTAATGTGCTTAGATTTTCACAATGAGTGGGCCAAATTTCAAATAATCCTGAACAAACCTGATTCTTTTGCTGACACGTCACCCCATATTTCACCTAAAGTAATGCTCAATTTTGACATCCAGCTTGCACAATATATGGGATTTGGAAAATGGGTGATCTAAACAGAGATTTTTTGCATATGCAGGACTGTAAAATTACAAATCTGTGAAACAGAAATGCACTGCAAATAGAATGTATGATTTAATTACAGTACCTTTCATTCAGACCTTAGTGTACGATAGTTTTAACATCAAGCTAATTACATCAAAGCTAGTAGCATGCTTAAAACCAATGCTTTCTAAAGCCTTCTTTGTGTAATGTAACTTAAAAGGGTTTTTTGCCCCCGCTCTCTTCTTTATCTTCACTGAATGCAAGCTTTACATTTTGGCGTAGCAGACAGTGACTTCATGGAGTTCTTTTCAAAAGTGTTCAGGGTGTAAAACCACTCACTACCTTTGAGAAAGGTTTACGCAATACAATTCAAAAATTATTTAATGGGCAGAAAGGTATCTCCTGTAACATAAAGAAGAAGCCTTTTATCTAACAAATCACAGGAAAACACCAAAGGGTGTTAAAGAAGGACTTGTTTGGGTTTTATTGTGAAAGAGAAAAGAACATTTTCCTGCCATATTTACTTACATTTGAACTCTGCTACCAGTTTCCTTCTGTAGCTTGTGAAATCCAGTAGCCTCTTGCATCTTCTTTCCAGTTACCAACAGACACCTTGACCCACGCACATTGGATTTTTATGACAGTGCATTTACATGACAAGAGAAGAACAGTCTGTGTCTAAAGGCTATTTAGAAAACTAAGAGAGACTGTGCAATTTGCCCAACAATTCTCAGCTATAAAAAACAACTTTAATTTAAATTTTTGCTCAGATGGAATTATCCAACTCTCAGGGAAAAAAACAAACAAGGAATACAAAATGAAAGAAGTGCAGAATTCTTAAGCAAGACTATGGGAAGAAAGTGGTATAACATATTCACTGTGTGTCTCTAATATTTCCTATAGAAAAATTACCCTGTATCAAAGAAAGTGTGGAGAAAAGGGAAACAGTGATGCTGAATATGACAAAAAGCTTGTTTATGTTTAATACATAGGAGAAATTGTTCAAGGACAGTTAAATGTGACCCATTTAATACACCAAGGTCTCACATACCCATGGTACTCTGCTGAGTAAGTGCTGATCATGCAAATTAAGGCTGCCTGGGGATACACAGTGCTTTTCTGTTGCAGTTTGAATTTTCCAAGTTCTCAAGAAACTTTTAGGGATGTGGATACATGTTACTGGGTCACTAGGGCTACTTCCCTTTCTTCAGTTGTTGGCTCATTTTGAAAATTCATTTGTCTGACATTCTTGAGTCTTCTGGCACACAGACCTGTTTTCAGTAATGTAAAAATCTAATTATTGCTACTAGCTGTGTAATTTAAAGTGCGGATAGGCAAGTCAGTATGAAAAGGTGTCCCAAGACAAATATTTGAACTTCAAGAGAAAAGAGGAATAAAAATCTACTGGTCATTGTGACTCTAATTAACTCAAAAGTTCAGCAGAGTCTAGGAGTCCTCAAAGTTAGAGTAGAGTATTCACTGCATTCAAGGTGTGATACCTTCTGGACTGCCTTACACTAACTGACTTACATTCTTTCCCAGTTTGCAATATGCTTACAAATCCCACTAGCCATAATTTGGGTTCATTATGTCTCAGCAAATGCAAGGAAATCCAAACTACACATCACCTCTGAAACTGGCATCAAACACCAAATCAAAATTTTACAAGGTAGGTGAAGATTAGCATATGAAATGAAAGGGCTAAGAAGAATATACAAGTTAGTAGCAGCAACATCCACTTAACAAGCGTGCAATGTGCCCACTGTCTGAATATGAAAGAACACAAAGGCAGAGAATCCTTTTTCATAATTTTACTATAATTATATAAACTCTATCCTTTAGGGAAATAATGCTCTAAAACAAGTTGCCCTAACCCCCATTCCCCAAACATTTCTCTAAAAGATTAAACTGTGTTTTTCCTATGGCTATTTTTAGTAATGGCATCAGTAATTAAACATTCCATGGTCTGGGGCCCCAAAGAAAACATCACTCTGGGTTCTGGATGCGTTCCATGATATCTTGAAACTATCTTAAAAAATGTATGCAGCTAGCGTTGTGATCCCCACTGGATCTGCAGGGACCCATTAGGATCATCAAGGGAAGCATGTGGTTGTGACAATGCAAGCAATTTAGCATTACTCACTGCAGCTGAAGCACGACACAGTGTGAAGCTGCTATTGTTCTCCTTGGTTTTTCTGAAGATACTCAAGTTCAAACCTACTCACAGCCTAATACACACTGAAATCAGAACCAGAGCCTGAAGCCTCTCAAGGGAAAAAGATTAACAGGGGAATGAAGCTGGGGCTTCCTCCCCCAGCCCCCCCAAAAAATGGCCATGAAATATTAAAGATTGCTAGAAGCCATTTCCTTACAAATCTCTTTTGAACTGTTTGTGTAACTGAAAAAATGGATTCTCTTACATTATCTTTATGTTTACAAAAATACAAGCTGCTGTATACTAACAGAAAAGCACAAATGCCTGCTTCTATAGCTCACTTAGTATGATCTCCTTCCCTTTGCAGAAACAAATCTACTTATAAGGTAATTGTTGCAAAACACTTTCAAATTACTGTCTGGAAAACTACCTCAGCTCTTAATGCCAAAGCAGTGGCACAGTCAACGAATGCAACTGAGTTTAGGCTAGACACTGGCACAGCTAACATGATGAGACGTAACACTTTCTTGCAAAAATGGTATTTCATTAGCTACCAAGTGAAAAAGGAATGTGAGTGCTTGAGGACACTTAAGGTAGACTAATTGTGTGTGCATATGTATATATATACCTGGTACTTCTGTGCAAGTAAACACATGCATTGTCAGAAGAAGGATAGTCTACTACACAGGGCACCAAGACAGTCCTTGCTAGAGATATTCTCTTTATGTTTGTGTACTTATAAAAATGGTCCAAGATACAAATAGCTCAGAGTGACAAACTAAAAATAAAAAAAGAAGATCAAACACACTTCAAGACAGTACACTTAAACCCCCACTTAATAGTATTAACAGTTATGGTGTGAGAACGACAGAAAGTTGACCTTGGTTACTTAGTGTTTTTAAGCCACAGAGACAAAGTGGGTTTCCTACAGACACTATAAAAAACTGCACTGTGGAAGCATTTATGGGGTACAACTTTCAAAGTGCACAGTGAGGTTTTATAGCTATCTCAGACTTACTGGGCTAAATCCTGAGCCACTGAAATCAACACAGTTCCACTTAAGTCTAGCAGCATTACACCAATTTACATCATCCGAGGATCTTGCCCAAAAAGTGTAATGGGACTCCTGTGGCCTGAGCTTTCACAGAACAATCTGATACTATATAACATAATCTGACAAACTCAAGAAATCTGAAATTAAGACTTCTGCTCTCCCCATATTTCACCCATTTGTGTTCAAGTGTATTGCTGCAGAGGCCTTGGTATTACACAGTCAGTGCACCAAACCAGAGCCACAAGAAAAATACTATTGACTTTAGCGTGACTCATATTTATTTCAGTGAGATCTTATTTAAGCAAAGAGTGAGTCTGGGCTAGGTTGAGTGACCACTGTGATATAAAAATGTTACACGCTTTTCACAGTCTGGTTTCAGATGATACCATCCTATGTATTACGGCCCTGAAGTGAGTGCCAAGCTTTATTTTGTTGGGATTTCAAATGTAAACATTTAGATTTGGATACCAACTTCCTCTTATATTGTAAATTACGTCCCTGAAATTCAGAACCAGAATGTTATTCTTGGCTGACCAAAAATCAGACAGAGGGATATTCTACAATTATAGTAATTTTGAAAGAGTCGAACTATCCAAGCACATTTTATCAGCTGGCACAAAACTAACATTGCTACATTTACTTCAGTGAGCCTAAAAATCTCACCTGAGTTGAAGGATTGACCCTTACATATCTACAGTCTCTGTTAAATTACTTGGTATCAGTGACATGAAGTACTAGGCTCTGGCTGAAATTTCATGAAAGATGGATTAAAGGCCATCACTGGACAGAGACCATAGGGCAAAAACATATTTCAGAAAAGAAAATTTCATGTTTCAAGTTCTCTTTACAATGAAAGGTGACCTTTGATATCATTCTTGCCTTGCTCTTTGTATAAACTCCTTTTGCTTTCAGCACAACTCAAACACAGATGAGCACTGTCTTCATTCTTTCCTCAGCATCCCCATTTCAATATTCCAGACTCAACTGTCATTTACCTTAGCAGTCCCCTACTGTGCATCTGTCCCTCAAATCTTAAATACCTGTCCTCCCAATCTGTTCTGAGGCCAAGTCCAAATGAGTTTTGTGCATGTAAATTCTATTATCTACAAGCATAAATGACAGAACCTACTGCCTATGCATGCAAATGTTAGCTATTTAGACCAACCAATGTGCCATTGTGTATTAAGGGGCAAAGGTTTTTTGTACATAAAGAGAAGCCTATTAAGTGTACCTTTGAAACTGTGGCCCTAAAATTATGCACAAGAAAAAGAAGCACCCCTGCCTGTAGAGAGTAGGTATTTCCAATAAGTATAACTTTCATGTAGCTTACATCTCTAGATAACCTTCAGAGGTTGAGTTACCCTTGCTCACAGCTCTTCAGGATTCACCTGGCCTTTGGTAATACTACAGTGTATGTGCAATCTGTCCAGTTAAAATGTTCAGACAAATAAACATCATCCCACTAACACAGATTATCTGCAGCATATGAAAGATTTCAGGAGATAAAAACATACAAGGAAGTTTAACAACTTGTTCACCAGGAAGACACAGTGACAGGTAAGAGAGAACTCGAAAAGCCAGATGACATTTCTGGTTTGGGGCTGTTTTTATTTTTAACTAAGGCATGTTTTCTTTTAAATGCTGCAAACGTCAAAATTTTTATGTCTATTCACCCACAGACAGGTAAAATTACATGATAGATGCCCTTTCTTTTTTTCTTCTTCTTTTTTAAATCCAGGAACATTAATTCCAGGACTGAGAACTTCTAACACACTAAGTTTTGCCTTAGGCCAACTTACCAACTATCACAATCCCCTCTTGAAGGGGTCTGAAAATGGAATATCTTATTTACTCTTCATTAAGGAAGCACATGGTTCATCCTCTACATTTTCTGTATCTGTCTATGAAGTCAGGGTTTGGGCTCTATCAACTCAGTTCTGTTGCCAAGCTGTAATGAAGAACTGAATTCAGTTCAGCCTTCATCTGTGTTATCCACACATTTATATACACCATTATACAGACTCCAGTTATCACTCAGTGTATGAATCAATCCCTTAGCAATTTATGATTTATGCAGCTTGCTAGAAGAGAAGTAGGCCATGCCAGCCTTGAAAGCACTTTAGCTTAGTTGTTTTTACTCATGAAGGACATGTTGTCCTGTAATTATTCTGTCATTTCTTAAAAGGTGAAATCCTTAACAGGTTCATGCTTTCTATGCTGCTATGTGTGTGTGTGAGTTTATGTCTGAGCACGTCTCACCAAGTAAGAATCATCATTCCAAATTACTTTACAAGGAGCTACATAGAGCTGGACAGCTTAAAATGTGTTAAATATCCTTAGAGTTTATATGGACGGTTGCAGGGGGAGCAGGGGCGGAGCAGGATAAGGGGGAGTCAAGGAAATCGTTAATACGTTCCAATTACTGCCCTGATTCACAAAATACACAACTGCATAAAAGTGTCACTTTCTGTTTTGATCCTGTTGGTAATGTAACGTAATGCTGTGTTTTCTTGTACCATTTAGTACCGGCAGTATCAGCAAAATGTGCAACTTTAAACAATTATGCAAATTTTAAAGTAATGTGTTCAGAGAAAAACTGAAAGGAGATTCTGACATTAATCAAAGATTGCAGGCTCTACTTGCAACAGTTCTGTAAAATATGGGCTAACCTTAGTGTTCGTGGCTGAAAGGCAAAGGTTTTTCCTGCTTCAAGTTAACTGTATTTTTAGTTTATTTAGAAAAGAAACACCAAGAATACTAACTTCCCTGTTCTACGCAAAAATCTGCCATTCACCTCCAAGAAATAGCACTAAGACATATAACACCTCCCCTTCCTTAGATATGTCAGAATATTTGGAAACTTTTAATAAACTTCTAGCATGATGTATAAATTCCATGAATCATGGGAGCTCTGCAATAGAGTCTCCCTAAGAAGTCCTGCTGTGCCTAACTAAATGCTTATCTGATATACTGGCAATATGAAGCTAATGAAGTGTGTAAACACAGCATACTGAACTGTTTGCAGTGGAAAAAAGGTCAAACTGGACCGCAAATGAAAACAGGGGGGAATTCAGATTCTTCTGATACTTCTGGCTAGTTGGGGTCTCTTTTAAGTGGAGATTGGAGAGAAAACAAGGCTGGGATTAGGATCCTTCAGGCTTCAGATTAAAATTTCAGATCTCTGTTTGTTGGAAACTGCTTGTGTGCTACTCAGCCTTTGCTGTTAACCAGGGAATGAAGCATAAACTGGCCTGAGAAAAATCATGTTCAGTATGACTATGAAAAGGAAATGCTGTATCTTTCATGAGAAAGAACAATCTTTAAAGACATCTATCCTGCTCACCCAACTACTGGTGGTCAGGCAATATCCAGACTCCTAAGATTATTATCTGAACTGCTCTCTGAACCTCTGCTTCTGCACTGTCAGCTGCAATGCATGAGGGCAGTTTACAACAGAGTGTTAGTTACTCACTTTGAATTTCCCAGCTGTAGTCGGTTTAAGTGAGACGCTTAATGTCACTTAGACATAGTGTTTTTGTGTTACATTTTAATTTTGAAAGGATTATCAAGAAAATCTACCCTTTCCGTTAACTTTCTTTGAAAAACGATTAGGAGTTTTAGAAAGGATCTCCAAATATCCTCACCGTGCCTGCTAAGTTATCCAGAATGAAACATGTATTACAGACAAAAATTAAGAAAATGCAGAGGCAAAATACAAAGTTCTCAATCTGAAACTACAACTAGCAGTGTGTTGCTTGGGAATGAAACATGAGCAAACATTTTAGATCATACTGAAATTTTCTTTGTGTTGGTATTTCGGTCTGTATAGCCTTATTGATAAAATGAGCAATTTATTTTTCTTTTTATGGGGCTAACAATTACACACCACTCAAAAGAATTTGATTGCTATTAGCTGACTACAGCACTTGCAAGGAGAAAAATCCCATTGTCTTACACAAATGTTACCAGTACGATTCCACCTAAGAAAGGCTTTGGAGAACTGCTAATGAGTCTTCTTTAGCTACTCCTTCCTAAAATACCACATTTTGTAATCTTGAGCTCCAACTAATTTTCCTGGTATTACATGTGGAAGTCGCTGTGAAAACTAAACAGAGATAGGATGTAACGAAAACTTCACTTGTAAATATAACTCCTCAAACATAAAAATCTGGCAAAGCTCAAAGAGCAGAGCAGGAGGTAAGACAGCTTTCATATGCTGCTGTCTTTAGTGCTTTTAATGTACGTTGGATAATTATGTGCTTCATTTCTTCAAACTGAGTGAGTTATTTTGGTTTAAATCTATTTGTGGAGTATCTGGCTATGTGTCTCTCTTAATTTAGTACAGTATTCTCTGGTCTAAAGCAAGCAGTTCCAAGTTAAATGAACTAGCATACCTACTGCACAAAAGCAACCGACTGCATTCCAGTGAAGCCCCTTTGAAAGCTATGTCAAATCTCTGCTGACTCAGGGAGGAAAGTACCTCATTCCCTTTGCATTAGTCAGCCTACTAGAGATTAATCCTAATGAGCTTTTTTTACAGGCTTGGCTGGCACACCCAGGATTTGCATAACATACCTGCGATTTTTCAATATTTAGCCCAAAATGTGTTCGTTCAAATGCAGATAGATATCAGCTTTTCCAGAAACCATTAACTACAGCATTACTCCAAGAGCTTATCGAGCCTAGAGTGAGGCCAGCCACAGGGTGCTTCCGCAGCTTTGGTAAGCAGCCATCACACAACTAAGTACTGTAAAATCAGCATGGGCCAACACTCACACAAACACCGTGCAAACGACACATCTCACAAAAGGTCACAGCATTAAAGAACAACAGTGTTCTCTTTTTCTTTATTTCATTATCCTCATTATCTCCCTCATTATCTCCCTATTTCACTGATTTTTGGCAAACAGTGGGCATCTATTTGATGTGACTAGATTGTTTGCAGACTGTGATGGAGTTTCAAGCTTCCTCCCAGCTGTATCCTGCCCTCATTAGGCAAACAACCATCCCTTGGCCTTTTCCACCCACCAGCATGAGAAAAGACTAACAAAATTTCAGTTCACAGAGAAAATAGGAGTTGCACACCTTTGATCACTCTTGAGTTACTTTACAAGTACAATGCTCAAGCAATTTTTTCTGAGGGAACAATACTAAACTAGTAATCCATATCTACAATACCATCAAACCATCAGAAAAAAGATCTGTCATGCAAAAAAATGTTTGCATGCAACTTGGTTCAGTTTTTTTGAAAATAAAATAGCCACTATTAGATGCATGGGCTAAAGCAAGAAGCCTGATCTATTCTGGACCAAAGGGTTGGAAAATAATTTTCAGATCTGAAGAATTTTAGAAGACAGTAACCAGCTCTTTCCCAGTTAAATAAGGGTACTGCTAGCTTGGTTACTGCAGACAACCTAAACCACTGCAGCATCCCATGAAGTGAAGCTGTCTCTTTAAGGTAGCCAAGAACCAAACTGCTTTCCTCAGAATTAAAAAAAAAAAAAAAAAAAAAGTCATCACAGCTCACAGTCTAATATACGCCACAAAGGACAGTCTGAAACCCGTCAGTTTTCTCAGCACTAGTTCATAGTCCCAAGCACTCTCCAGCTATAGTCTGGCAATGGCAGCATAAGAACACAATATATAGCTCAGTCTCTATTAACAAGCAATAAAGTAGCACATCTGTGTCTCATGATGACAGACCACAGTCACAGTGATCATTCACTGTCACTCCCTAAAGTACTGGCCTAACAGCCTATATTCAGATTTCTACTGTCCTTAAGGATTCCTAAGGTACATACCATCCTAGTAGCTAAGGATGTAAATTAAATACTACAAGTTGTGCATTGGTACACCTGACTTTTGGACATCCAGCCACTGAAGTGGTACACAGCAAAAGTTGTGTTAATGCCTATGTTTCCTAACCAAAGAATGAGTACTTTAGGAAGTGCTGGCAGTAACGGCTTGGCATGGGGCTCTCAGAAGGAGTCATCAGAACTAGCCAAGAAGATGCATGAACACAGGTTGGATCTAAATCTCTACCTCCCTGAATGAAAGATGTTCAGGCATCTGAATAGACCAAAAAAAAGGTATCTCCAGCTATCCTGCAGCTACATCACAGAACTGTCTGCACCACAGTATTTCAATGAAAACAGCAGGCCTTCTCTTTTATTTTAAATGGAGTTTTAAAGCAGTGCCCTTTTTAAATCTAACAAAACTGGATTTGAAATGTTCCTAAAAACGCCCAAATTAGTATCTTCTGTGCATGTTTCCTAACCACCAGGCCATCAGACATCCAGCACGGCAGTGCTCCTGACAGTCCATCTCATCAGCATCTCTGTGCAATTCATGAATGTTTTGAATACTGCTCAGGGCCTGGTGACCTCAACCAGGGCAGAAGTCTGTGGAAAAATGAAGCCTAAAATCCTTTAGGACTTTTCCAGTCTCTGGACACCTAGGACACTATCTGGAAACTGAAATGTGGTGTTGTTTTGTTGCTGCATACCTATAATGATCTTTTCATGAAGGAGAGCTAAACCAATTCTGCCAGCTCCATGAAGCAGGAATTCCCTTTCTCCTGTGTCCCACGGGCAGGCTCTGACAGAGACATTGCCAGCTGTCTCTGTTCACACAGGCCTCACTGTGAAAAAGCCAAACAACAACACGACTTTCATTCTGCACCATTTAGCTTTGGCTGAAAGTGTAATCGTGTGTCTGTGGTTTTCCTGTTTGGGTGCCTAATTTAATTGGCTGAGTCCACTCCTTCAAGTGTGGAATGGACTCTGAGGGTATGAGGAATTAGCATGTTTCTGCCAGAGACATTCCACCCGGATCCCATGTTTGTTTAACATGTACAAACAGCTAAAATAAAATACTTGTTGGCCTCAGTAATAAACAGAATATAAAATAGTGTGAAATTAAGCAAGACCAGCTGGGCTCCAGGAGAAATGAAAGGAACTTACACTACACAATGATCTGGAATGCAGACACACTAAGATGGACTGCTATTGATGTCTGGTTTTATGCATTTTATATACAAAGTACTGATTAGATCTAGCTACCAAATTATACCCTTTCATATCCATATGTCAGTAATAAACAAAATTTAGAGGAACAAAACAATTGCTCTGAAAGCCAAGTTTACAATGTTGCATCACTGGCTGTAGAAGTGTGAAGTCATCACAGCAGTGATAATAATTCCATTCTTCCAGAGGCAAAGAAAAGGGAAAAAACCAAAGAAGAACATTAAGAATTCCTCCAATCTAAGACAGGATTTGTGCAGCCCTCAGGGGTTCACGAGAATTTCAGGATACGTGTCTGCATAGAATCTGTGTCGGAGCATTTGGGCCTCCATATATATACTGAAACCATAAACCAAGCAACTGCTTAAGCAGAGTTTTTTGGAGAACTTTAGAAAACTGTTCCCTATAACACAGGACAGGATGGAGGTTCTCCCTCTGACAGGATTCTTCTTCCACAATTGGGAAGCAGAGTCAGGAACTCTATGATACAGAGGGCATGATTCTATCTCATTGCATTATGCAATTTTGAACAAAGAATTCAAGCAGAATAGTGACTTAAGTTG
This sequence comes from Gymnorhina tibicen, assembly GCA_013399875.1. NCBI lineage: Eukaryota > Metazoa > Chordata > Aves > Passeriformes > Artamidae > Gymnorhina > Gymnorhina tibicen. Next base: position 295,913 of record VXAZ01006599.1, read on the forward strand.
CAATTCCTGTGAAGGATGCTCTGTTACATTGCCCAGACCACCCCTGTGTCTTTCTCTGGCTAGTCACTGCACTCCAAACCTTTCCCACTTCCCTTCCCTTAGGATTATACATGTGGCATTGTGGCTAATTGCCCTTCCAGCAAACTTTTCCTGGCAGTTGGACATTTTGGATCTTTGCCAGTTTGTTACAAACAATGTATCAAATGCATTTATGTTTCTAATATCTTTTAAGAAAAAGAGGCTAAATGAGGAAATAAAGTCCAGCCCTTGGAAAAGCTGCATGGGAAATAAAAGTTTGTCAGGGCTAAATCACTGACAAAATAAAATGTCCGGGGGAACAGATTTAGAACTCTGTCAGACAAATTACTACTTACATTTTATTTCATTGGCAGCTGGATTGTTGTGATCTTTCATTTTCTTTTAAAAAGAATAAACTGGGAACAGTAAACAGGATCTACTTCTTCCTCTCCAGTGTGAACTCACCATTGAATTGCCAAACCAACAGAATGGATTTTCTCTCAGTCACAGTGTAGGTACCTGCTTCTTACCACCTAAGGGGAAGATTCCTTAAATCATCCATAGTGAAGCCTAAGCCCCAAGGTGAAGCTTCCTGTGGAAGAGCCTGTCTGTACAATCCAATGCAACTATGCCTCTGAAGGCACTGGAACATCAGGTAGGTAACAGGCAACAGCAGCTTTAATGACAGTCTGGTGATCATTTAAAAACACCACTTCCATCCATTGCTTATTCTCCCACAGTTCATCTGTCATGAAAGAAAAGATCAAGATGACTCACATGCCAGATAAGCCAATATAATAGGGAACTGACTCAAAATCAAAAGGAAAAGAGTAAAGAATTTCACAGCACCACCTATATCAATGGCAGAACACACTACAGCATCACCAGTCTGAATATCTGCACCATTAGTTAGAATCTGGATGAGAAATGACTGTCACTTGAATGTCTCTTCCCACCCTTTATTATTTTCCTTTAGTGAGAAACAGCTGGAGTAAAGCAAAAGAAACTGAATTTTCATTCTCCTCCCAGGAAAACAATTTTGGGATTTCATGGCCACCCTGGGTTCCCATTCTTTGGGGAGTGCAGACCCAGACTGCTCTCTCCAGACTTGAGCTTGATGGACACATGAAGGCATGCTCCAGGGGCCGATAACATACACCCAATCAGGTCTTATTGCCTAAAGAGCAGGTAATGCTCTGGAATACAGAGCTTCATATATTGCCATTGTAAAGGTTTGAGAACAAACTACTAATGGGGATTGCTCACATAGTCATGGCAGAGTGGATAAATCACTAAATCATTCATTTATATAGTACAATACAGTTACAGTAATAATACTGTAAATACGGTGAGGGGCCCAACTGGGGGAAAATATTCTTCAGCACCCTGCACAGTCATTCAAGAGCTCTGCTTTAACTTCTTCTATCACTTACTAAAGCTGCCCAATACATAAGTACATCAGCTTTCCACCTTCAGGAACCTGACTCCAACACCTTCTTTTCACGCTCTTGCCTTGAACTTATGCTTTCAGCATCCATTAGCATCATCCACCAGGAGCTTTTAGGAAGTCTGCTTTTAAAGGGACTCCAGAAGTAAGGCTGGGGATTAAGATACTTCATCCAGAGGCTGGAGCTAACTGGACTAAAGGCAGCAAAGACATGGGCTGCCTATGAAGAAATGCAAAAGGATTTTATGAGGTGAATTGCTGGATGACAAATTGATCAGTGAAATTTAATGTACGCAAACATAAAGGGAAACATATGGAATCAACAGTTCCACTTTATGTTTAAAATTATGGTCACCAAGCTCATTACTGCACCAAGAGGAAGATCTGGATAGCACAGTGTAGGTAACAAAATAGCCAGATAAGTAATACAGATAATATAACAGATAATGAAAGCCTCAGCTCAAAGAACAGTTGACAGAAGAAAACAGCAGATTAAATGTTAGGAACCACTGTGAAAGTAGAGACCTGGATTGCATCAGTACATAAATCCACAGAGCCCTTATACCTGGTTCTGATCCCATTTTTCAAATGGATATACACATACAAAAGGCATGGAGAAGAGTGACAAGGATAATAAAAGCTGCAGAATGACTGCTGGACAGGAAACAATCAAATGTGCTGGCATGGTCCAGTATGGAAGACATGCCACAGGGAGGATATGATAAACACCTATCAAATTGGAAGTGGCATGGCAACAGTAACAAGGGATCCATTCACTGCTTCTTCCTATGCAAGAGCTCAGAAGCATCAAGTAACATGAACAGATCCCACACTCCCACACTCAAACCAGTGTAATGTACAGTCAAGCCGTGGAACACCTCAAAGAAGGATGCCATGGTGGATGCAAATGTTTAAACAAGAATCTGTGACTGGATTATTGAGGAAAAAATTGTGAAGGTGTACCAAGGCGGAAAACCTCTCTTCTGGCTTAGCAAGGCTAGAACAGTCTGTCTGTGTTCAGAATAGTATTTCAGAGGGGAATAGCTACAGTCTTCAACTTCTGATGACACATGAGACAAGGATGGGGCTAGATAAGCTTTTGGGTTTAATATGGCTCATCTCATGTCCCTTCTCAATCATCTGCCTTTTGGTGTGGACCAAGTAAACTGCATACAGAGATCCTCCTCCCCTCACAGGTCTGCAGGCTGAAAAGCCTTCTATCCCCAGCAACTTGTCATTGCCTCATTGCTGGGGGTCATGTTAAATCTGTTAACTAGGGCTGCTTCTTTATGCCCCCATCTGTTTTAGTGAAAACAAACCCTACTTACAGTGACAGTATTATTTAAATCAATCAAGACAGCCCAGTTCACTTTTTGAGGAATACAGGTTAAGGGTTCTCATCTGAACAGCTCAGTCACCATACTGGAGTAGGGAGGCAACAAGCATCAGGAGAGGCAGAACATACTACAGACCTGTCTTTCCTTTCCACATTCCTTCTCCCAGAAATGAGGAGTATCCATCTCTCTGGCTCAGGAGCTCACCTTTTGTGAGTGAAGATGGTTGACGATTTTTCAAAATGTTCTTTTTATGTTCCTGTTGGTTTTCATTTTCACTATTTCTTTGTTAGACCCATTTTTTCCACAGGAATTTCATGTTTGAAAAAAAACTAAACAAAATCTCTACATTCACCATGAGATATCTGCCACTCTGCGATTCATTTAAATACTTCACTGAAAACATTATCAAAAGGGTTCTAACAGTTAGTTATGTCTTAAAAGAGTGAACTCTTTCCAGTAATATTTTTAGTATCTCAAATTTATTTCAGAGTGTGCACTATTATTCAAAAAGAGAAGCTGTTCTATGTGCTTCAAAATGAACAATTTAAAGTTAAGAATTTTCACTGAGATCATACTCACTCCAAGTCAACTCAATGCAAGTAAGGAAATACCCTAAATCTGACTGCAAAATCATTGTCTGTATTTTTTATCTTTTTAAGATGTGAATACTACTATCAGTGAAATATTAGAAGTAAATGATGATGCTTCCCATATTTATTTTGATTTTTTTTATTTGTAATCATCATATAGGGAAGATTTTTCAGAAGCCTCCCTTGGTAGTTTCGTGTTTAACTATCTGCATTAAATTGCAACCCAGTCTATCCAGAAGAGCAGTTCTGCTCTTCAGAGTTCAACAAAGGAACCACCACCTTACAGCCTTTGTCTGCCTCTGTGGAAGGAAGCAGCATGGCCCTCAACAAACACCCTTGGGGACAAATTTTAAAAAGAAAACTATGTGATTGCTTTTATACCCTAGTTAATCAATTTACACCCTTCTTCATCAATCCAGCTAGCATCAATAAGAAACTAAGGATGGAGATCAGGGCTGTGTGCTAATGACCAAAGCTGAAAACGTATCCCAGTTCATTAAACATTTTCACTGTTTCTGTCTTCACAGTTGATAATATGTTTTCATAAGCAGGCAGGTTATTAAAACCCAAACTTCCTGGTGAGAGCTGGGACATTATCCATTAACTTGTTTCTGAAGAGAACTGTCCACAGACAGATGAAAAGGAGAATCTTTACCGCACTAACTGCTCATAAAAAAAGGTAAAAAGTGCTCCTCAGAAGACAGGCCTTCACAAAAAACCTGAAGTTTCAATTTAAATCTTGATGAAATCACAAATAAGTAAGAACAAGGCCAATAGCCAAATTACATGCAAAGGCAGCATATACCACACATCTTTGTTGCACTATATGACAATAGAAGAGAACAAGCACTCCAAAGAAATTGGAAAAAATTGAAAATTTTAATGTTTTTCTCCGTATCTGGTACTTTTATAAGAATGTTCTTTTCTCAGGGTCTGCATCTGTAAAATCAGGAAAGCCTTCTGGGGGGGGAAAAAAAAAACAAAGACTCTTTGACAGAAGTGCTGTTCTTAGTGATTCATTTGAAAGTGCTGAACTCATATTCAGAATCTGAAATCTAAGAACCACCAGCAGGGCTGGGATTCAAAATTACGTGGAAGGAGTGATTTTTCGAGTTGTGAGGTATTAAGTAGTGGAGGCAATTGCTTTTCTCACCTATTCCACAAGGAAACTAGGAAGAGAAACATAAAAGAATTAAGAAAAGAAGACTTAGTATTGTTGGACTACGGCATCTTGCACTGTTGAACCAGAGGTAGCTTTAAAAAGGAACTTAAAAAAATTAAGTAAATTTTTTACAGTGAATCATTTCAAGATGGAGCTTGAAGAAAGACCAAACAAATAAGATTCAATTGTGCATAGTAAATTAGTTAAAAAAGAATCTGTTTATGCACTGGGAGTTCTGTCATAGTACAAGGGGCAAGAAAAGGATCTGCCAAGTATCAGCATTACTACCAAGGGAAGGAGGAGGGAGTCCATGGAAAAAGCATATGAGGGAATATCTACACATCATATATAACAAGCATAGAGAAAGCCTGCAACCAAAGGAACTACACAGACACATACTCTTGTACACTGCTTAAGGAATGTAAAGGGTCACAGACCTCTTCTATTTCAGTTTAGGAGTGATTAAAAAATGCTGTCAGCTGTCCACACCCAGCTGGGGAGATGCCTGGTGGGCAGGATTCTCTCTAAGTCCACGTGGTATCACTAGTCTGTGCAATATACATTAATTTAACCCACACTGCAGAATGTGCTACCTAAAACGAGCCCAACCAAACCAAGGGGTGGCAAACCCGGTACTGGTTCCCAGGAGTCAACCACTGCTAATGGCCAGCAGCTGCAACCAGAGTGCAGGATGGCAAGGAACGCGGCTCTTACGGGTGCAAGTTAGCAACCCAACAACACAAATGGACTTCAGGATCAGGCAGAATTTTCAGCAAAACAGACAACAGGAGTGTGTAAAATAAAGCAGGCCTGATCTGCTTTAACTCAGCTTTCACCCTTCTCAGCACACATAGGCACAAATGAGCATCCCTCCTAGAACCAATGACAGCACAGGGCTGCATTCATTCCAGAGTAAATTACTCCCTTTCTTTGCATAATTTACACTAGTCTTCCTCTTACAGTCACAAATTATAACAACTTGCATCTTACAGGTATTTACAACCACGAAGTACTGGAGCTGGGTGAGGGAATTGTGATGAAAACAGGAAAAGCTACAGAAAGCTCAAACAAAAGATCAAAAGGGCTCCGTCAATGTAATAAGTGTAACAGTAAACACTAATTTCTTCACCATATTACTGGAAGTGGCGTTGCTATGGTAAACAAATTAATATTTTTAATTCAATTTACTTAGAACTACCTATGACCTCCATTTACTTTTGCTATTTCTCCCAGTTTGAACAATGAAAAGCAATAAAGCAAGTTTCGCTTTTGCTTCCAGCCAGTTTCACTTTCAGAAAAGACTATTTATTTGTTAGAAAAAACCCCACAGGTCGATTTCATTGGAATCAAAAGCTGCACACATTACTGTTGACCTCTGATTCAATAAAAGGTTTATGGAACACTTAGGTCTAGGTTAAATTAAGTTGACAGAGTTTTGATAACAAATACTCAATTGATTTACAGAGAAATTAATTTAGTCCAAAGTGTTAGTGCAGCTATTTGTTAAAATTGTAAATTATAGAATTTCACAGAATCACAAAATTATTGAGGCTGGAAGGCACCTTTGGAGACTACTCAGTTCAAACCCCTGCTCAAAGTAGGGTCAACAAGATCAGGTTGCTCATGGCTGTGTCTAGTCCAGTTTTGAATGTCTCCAAGGACAGAGACTCCACTTTCCATGGCAATCTGTTTCACTGTTCACTCACCCTTACAATTAAAAACTTTTTTTTTTTTACATTTAAGTGGAATTTTCTGTATTTCAGTCTGTACCTTTTATCACTTCTTTTTTTCCTGTGTGCTTCTGAGAAGAGCCTGGCTCTTTATCCTTCATACCCTCCTGAGCAGAAGGCCACATTTCCCTTTGCCTTCTTTGTGCTGACAATGCACCTGCAGGAGCCTTTCTTGCCACTCTTTACCAGATCCAACTCCCCAAGGGCTTTAGCTCTCCTCACTCCATCCTTGTGCATTCATACAGTACCTCTGAAGTCCTCCTGGGTGACTCCTTTCACCTCTTGTATGCTTCTCTGTTTCTTTTTTGTTTAACAGAAATTTAATGCACACAGAAAACTACACCAGCATCCAATTTTGTAATTTTGTGTGGACAGTCCCCTTAATGCAACTGCTTTTCTAGTACACTGCAATGGAAATTCAAAGTCCTGTTTATATGCTTCAAAATCTTTTAAATAAAGAAAAAACCCAACCAACCAACCAACCAACCAACCAACCAGCGGAAAACTGTGTCTACAAAGGCACAGTATTGTGTCTTGTTCTTAGTCTCTCCCATAGCACCCTGCCGTACACTACAAGCTCCAAGAGCAGGAGGCAGGGTATGCTGTTGTACTGCCATCAAGTCATGGCTTATAAACTCTGAACAAAGACTGAGCAGTGAGGAACCGCACCTGTAGTCCGTACAATCTTCATAACATCAATTAATTAACAAATAAATATTCCCTGATGGATGAGCCAGACAGCAAATATCCCACAAGTTCCTCTCCAGCCCTATTCCCACAGGTAGGCTGAGGACTCTACGTGCACTCCCACAAACACTGCTACAAGGCCTTGGGCCCGATGCTCCTTTGCTCTGCTGCCTTCTGCAGCTGTAAAGGGCAAATGAAATGTGAAAATAAAAGCCAGTTCTCAGGTCGTTTGGACCACTGAACACCTTGGGAGACCAGGACACTGGCATTGTTTCTGCTTCCCTCACTGCCCTCAGTATGTTGCTTGTACAGCTTTAGTCCAGCAAAAATACCAGAAAGCACTTTAAATCCTTCCTCCAGAGAAAACAACACCTTCTCTCTTACCTGTAGCTCAGCTTCTTGCTCACAAGTTCCTCAGGTTTCCCTGTGGAACACCTGTGGCCCAAGGCCTTAGGTGGCCAGCACAGCCACTGTGAGAGACAAGTTTGTACACTCGTATTTGGAACATGGTTGTCCATCTCTGCCTGTGAAACTGTGCCTACAGGACAGGCACTGCTTAAAAACTGCTGCTGACACATCACAGCTGAGAAGGACTCACTGTCACTTTGTAGAGCAGTGCCACCACTTCCCCTCAGTGGGACAGTTCTGCCAGTGACATCCTTCAGGGACAGTGTTGGGGGTTAGGATTTTTCCTTTTTTTTTTTTTTTTCTTTCTCTTAGGGAATTTTCTCCCATTTGTTGCTAAGAGACAATAACTACCGATACTTAAGAGAACAAAGATGTGGCTGGGCGGAGGAGGAGGGGTAAAGGTGCAGCTGGCTACTCTCTTACCTGGGGGATTTTCTCTTGGGAAGGGCAGAGTTACCATGAGACTTTAGGCTGGGGGCAAGGGGTTGGGCGCAGCTTCTAGCTCGCTCGCTCGCTCTAGGCATCGGAAGGGAGACAGGCTGCAGTCTCTGTGGAAAGAATTTGCCACCACCGCAGGGTTCCGTCTCCTGCTGTCTTCTCCTACCCTTGCTGCTTCCGAGGTTCCTGCTACAGCTCATTTCGCTGTCCGGAGGGGCACCGGGACTGGCTGCCCACAGTGAATTTGTAGACGAATCCCCTCTTCCACTCCTTCTACTGGCTGCACCCCCCATTAGCCATGTGAGGGAGACGCGACTGAGATCGCGCCACAGCGCCCCCTGCAGGCGTGGGGAACCATCGCACCCGCCCTGCCCGGCCGGGATCCGCCAGCGCCCCTGCCGGCTGTGAGCGGAACTGCACCGGGGGAAAGGGCCTGACAGCCGAGAGGGCTGGCACTGGGTTTCTGCTTTCGTTTGTCATTGCTGCCGTTGCGGTTGTTTGTTTGCTTTGTTATACATATACCCACTAGTAAAGAACTGTTATTCCTTTTCCCATATATTTGCCTGAAAGCCCCATAATTTCGGAGTTATAATAATTTGGAGGGAAGGGGGTCACATTTTCTATTCCAAGGGAGGTTCCCGCCTTCCTTGCTTGACGCCTGTCTTCCAAACCAAGACAGCCAGGAAACTCCTTTGGGAGCAGGGCACTCCTCTGGGAGTGGGATAAAGCTCCAGGGCAAGTAAAGAGTAGCAGAATAAAAAGGTATCTAAGCAAAACTTCACTCTTTTTTTAAATCAGCACTGCTAGTCTCTGCTGGTTCGAAGACACAAAGACTGGACACTACAGCACTAGCTTTTCATTGTAGAACAGGATTAGGTAACAGCTGGCTAATTAACAGAAGGTTGGTCAGTAAAGAATTATATCAGATTGTTTGAAATGTGTGAATCCTTGGCTTTGGTTGTTTTTACCTAGCTCCATTCTCCCCACCTCGCCAGTGCTGGTAACAGCAAGACCAGACATCAGACTGTAACCACCAAAGTTGCTCTGTCTCCATTAAAATCCTCCTTAGCAATGTAATCCCCTCACTCTCCATGTGGGAAATACTTAGGAGGGAAGAGACCCAGCTTTATAATGACTCCACAGTAACTCTAGCACTACAGGTCCAGCAAATAATAAACAAATGCAGTCAAACATTTAATAATATGTCAAATATTTAATAATATGTTGTTTTCTAAAGACATGGTTCATCTCAGTTCACTGCTGTCTCTAAGTATCTTCACTGCCACTGCATCAGAAGGGCAAGGGGTTTTCCTGCCTTAACATTAAAAAAATGAGTCAAATACCACAGAAACATACTGCAGCAGATGAGATGTTTTTACGTAAGTGATGCCTTTCATCTCAGCCTAACCCAAGCCTAAACTTCCCTTGGTCTCAGTGACAGCTTTGCCTGAGTATGGACAACAGCACTCACGGAGTGCAGGCAGCAGAGGAACACATGACAAGTCAACATTGGCAGTGCCACCCGACTCTTACCAAGAAATAAATGGATCTATAGTTCTTAAAGTACTCTAAGAATGAAGACCAGTAGATTCTGGCATCTGAAAACACGGGATAGTTCTGGGGGGTGATTTTTTGGGGGCTGGTGGCATTAGCATTTTATATTCCTTTCAGAATTTGGTCAAAGTTCTCAGCCATGGTTGCCACTTTAGTGAGGTCTGTAGTTGCCTCCTTCCTTCTTGTGTTCTTCCACCATCCTTACACAGAGAAGCTCTAAATCAATTTAATTTACTTCCAATAGCCTTTAAAAAAATTCAGCTTGTTTATCACTGACACTGATTGTCATTTTCTAGTTTGATGGCAAGACTACCATCAGTTACTGTTTTTAAGAGGCATACAAGGGACATTTGTCTTAACATTTGTTTCTTAGCGTTCTGTCTCCTCTCTGCTAAAACTGGATCCAAATTCTGTGCTGTGCTGCTTTTGCAACAAATATAAATAGATTCAATAGCAAGGTGAAATGTTTACTTTTACTCTTTTAATGCAAAAAAAAAGCTTGGAGTTTTGCATGGTTATTTACTGTTCTTTGCAAATCTGGGTGATGAAATAGTACTCAAGGAAAATTAGTGAGAAAAGGCAAGAGCCTCAAGAGATGTAAGCCAACAGACCTCACTTTCACCATTCAGACAACATTTATGTCACCTGAGAATGTGGAATAGCTACATTAACAGTAATTTGCTTTTATTACAAGTCCTGCTGTGTTTAGACACTCTGGGGAAAAAACAACTAACCAAGTATACAAACCTCTTTCTTTGCTTGATTCCTTTCCTTCCCACCTCTGGAAGACAACTGATTCTGACAGGCAAGAGGATCTAGTCCATTACGATGCTGTATGCTTTTCCACTACACCACTTCTATAGTTTCTACATTGTATTCCTAGACCTAATGCCTCAAATTCACCTCAGAGTGCCACAGAATTCCCATATCTGGCTAGAAACAAATGCACATGCTTACTCTTTTGTATTTCAGGACATGGGCTGAAATTCCTGTTTCTCAGAGAGAGATCTTTTGGCAGGACAAATTTAAAGATACATACAGGCCACTAAACCCATGATCCAACAGCCTAATAACTCTCATCAATTGTTTGTGAAGCTATAACTTTCTTTCAGATCTCGATTATTTCTGAGAAAAGAAACCCACCACACACACACATATACAGCTTGAAAAATCACAGAAATTGTTTTCTATTTCTATTTTCCATTACCCTTCCTACCTTAACTCCTTATACAAATACAGGCTTAGAGTAAGCACCTTCACCAGTTGTGTCATTAGGATGAACAAACAGATGAATGAATACAAGGGGTAGATTCTAGAAAGATTTTTAAGAATTCAGAGCTGTTGTCACTCATCTAGTTCTTTGACCATTTGAAAATGTCTTTTATGATTAAAACCTTCCCCCCCACCCACATATATGTCCTTGAAAATTGAATAAATCTTATTTTTATTGTGTTTTCTTCCAGATTTTACCACAGCAATGTGGGCACCTGCCCAAAATGTATAAATGAAAATCTCATGGAGTACAGCATCAGCAACACAGAGAAGCAGCTAAAATATTTTCTCTTTGTCTCTGTCCTGAATCCAAACTTTGGCATACTCCATGTCACACATCTGCTTCTTCCAAGCTGGTGCAGCAGAGGTGGTTGTGTTTGTGTAGGAAATCAGAGCCACTCACACCAATGAGCACTCACACCGCTGGCTTGGCCCCAGGAAGGGAACACTCTGCCTTGGAACAGGAACTGAAACTATGCCTAGGGAAGCCTGCTTTGCCTCTGACCAAACTAGCTGTCTTAAGGAAATGCCAGACCTTACTGCACCGGGGTCAAATGTAGAATTATGTGGCAGTTTGATAAGCTACAGTACACTAATTTATTGGCTATTTTAAAAAATGTAGAGGAAATTTTATTACGGATTACTTTGCTTTCCTGAAAACTTTTTATAATTAAAAACATCTGGAAGACATTTCAATATATCATAAACAAGAGGAAATCCAAAGCACGTGACTTCTAAGAAAATGATGCAAATACCCTTCTGTGCCAAAATTTACAGTAATCTGTTTTTCTTATTTTGCTATGGGGGGGTTGGGGAGAGAATGAATGGAGGATGAGTCAACAAGGAGAAAACTACTCGTGTAAAGAAATATTAGGTACCACTGTTTCATGAAACATACTATTTTTTATGAAACCCAAAATTGCTAAAATAAATTTGGCCACTCTTCCCCCTCCCACCAATTAGTTTCCAGGGAATATAGCATTCTGGACTGGATAAATGGTGACATCAATCCTGACAATATAAGGAGGCTATGAGTGAGAAAGATGGAAAGGAATAAGAATATGTTTTGTATTATTGTAGATAATGGAAACTACGGTTTGATCTGATGAGTACTATGATTCTTAATATCACTAAATATCTACAACTTATATGACAGTTCTTCAAGAAATAAAATAAAACAAAACACCAACACAGTCCAACATATTTCTATATATCTTAGTTTGAGTAATCCGTTGACTTATAAAACACAGTAGGATTTATGGGCTCTAAAAACAAACGCAGCCAAAAAGCTTTACAAGAAACCTCCAACATATTTACTAAAACCCCCAACAATTAATTACTAAGTACACAGAAAATGAAGTAATGCACAAGAAAAATGGTGAAAATGTTTAGAACCAAGTCTAAAATTAATGGGCACCTTAAAACTAGTGTTCCCTGGAAATACACAGGAATGACAAGCTGAACTGTCTCAGAGTTCAAGGGGGTTTGTATTTAGAATTTCAGCTGAGTGCACGGGCAACTATCATCAAGTTTATATGGCCCCTAGCTGCAACTTCATCCAAAATCACTATTTGAATTCAGAATTTTCATTCAGTCCTAGGGTTGGGTTTTTCCAGAGCTGTTGCACTTGAGAATGAAGTTGGTGTGATGTGGGAAATAATTTCCTTTCACTTTGTAGAGCAGAATGTGAGAGAAATGGGTTTGATGCCTCCTCCCAACAAACTAACAGGAGAGTGGCCACGGCAAATCTGTGCTGAGAGCAGTGACCAGGCCACAGTCAGCCATGAACTGTGAGCTTGCTAGAGCTGTACTGTGTGTGATCCAGCAGCTCTCTTTCCCAGAGGAGGCTGCAGAGCAGAATGGACTGACATGTACTGATTGCTTTCCACTGGTCTTGCCCACCTTCCTTCTGTGACAGCTTATGGCTGTTCAGAGGAGCACCAGAACATCCTTAACTGGGGAGGTCTTAACATGGGCCAGAGGGAGTGAGGTCACATCCCTGGTGTATGTGGAGAGGAGCTCCATGGCTAAATCCTAGAACTTGGGGTAAGCCACCTCCCTGCTTATTGAAATCAGATTTTATTATTAAATCCACCTTTTGTGAGACCACTGATATTTTACTGTCCCTTTCTTTTCTAATCAGTTTTAGCAGTAATAAAATAATTACAATGTCTGTCATTTAAAGTTTTCAGATTATTATCATGGGGCATCTAAACTAACTTTACATGTTAGAACAAATTTTGCAAATCCTACCTTTCAATGGCACTGTTTTAGGCTCTTTACAGACTCAGGTATAACTTACTGCATTGGCAACACTCATAAAACATTTTAGAATTTTTTCCCCCAGTACTTACAACTTCCTTTAAAAAAAAAAGTAAAATTATTTTCGAAAAATGTGATGAGAATGAAAAAAAATAAAAAAGCAATTCCTCCAGCCTAAAATAAGCACTAATTATTAAACTATAGTATGTCAAATTTTAATAGAGAATGCAGCACTTGCTGGTGAACCCTACTATATAATTTAGGGAAGAGCTGATGAACTATGTTCTCACAATTTCAAAGACATTTATTTTGTTGAAATAACTTTATGTACTTCGTGGAATTAATGTCTTTTACTAGCACTATGTACATAGAAGGCCCAATTCTGATTGAGTACTCTGATTACTACTGTAATGTTGCCATTGCATCAAAATAGGATAAATACTAAGGTCTTTCTATTTCCTTGTATTTTGAAAATAAAACATTTTGGAGCGAGAAAAAGAATTATGCTCTTAAACAATACATGGTGTTTAATTAATTGCAGGGAAGGAATTGTGATAATGTTCTGATTCTTCTTCCCTTTAATGAGTATTTGTGGACCAAGTCAGAGTTCTGGCTATATATTTAATAATCGCATTTATCAAAGCAAACAGGCATTGATACTATTTCTGCAGATAAATAATACCTAAATTATGCTATATAATATCAAGTATGTATGTTTGCATTTCTTATGAACAATTTTGATCTTAAAGGTAGCTTGCAAAGTAAAACATTTATTATAAGCAATGAAGATAGTGGTTGGCCATTTAATGACCTGATACTGTATCTGTTCTTTGTTTTTGAATGAATTGATAATTTTTAGGGAACCAGCCAACCTTTACCTAAACAAAAACTGTTCACGTAAGTGTTGGCAAATAGTACAATGGGATATGAATTTTCTTGAACCAAGCACAATTCTGACAAATGTTCGAAAACATTGTCTGGGCACTATTCAACCAGTTCTTGTACATGGTATTTTTAGTGTAATGGAAAAGACTCATTAACATTTCCCTATGAGAAATCTGAGTTTGTAAGGAAATTATATTTCCATGGCATTATCACAAATTGAATCCCTTTATCCAAAATAAATTAAACATTTGTTTCCTGGAGTACAATACTGGAATGTAAGAACAAGTCAAATGGCTTAATCAATAACTTTTTAATTTTAGGACTTGTCAGCTTTCCCTCTCTATTTCAGGTTTTTCCCTTCTAGCATCAATGATGACAGATTGAAGGGATATGTAAATGGGTGAAATGTCTCAAACTTGCAATACAGTTGGAAAATATAATTTCATTTGGGAAATCTCACCTCTGCAGAAAAGCGTAAAAAAGTTCCAAGGTGTAATTGCAACAGGTGAAAAAATCCCCTGTCCTAATAGCACCTGCCAAGGACACACTTGCACTGGCATTTTGTTCATAGTGGCACAGAAACCATCACTGAGGAAAGGAGGGGAGAGCTGATGCTACAGCACCAGCAAGGCCTGCCACGTCCAACCCCCACCTCAGATCCCTCTGACAAGGCAAGGCTGGCCGTGGTGGGGTTTTTTACTGAAATGATTGACTATTTACAATGATAGCCACCACCTTTGGGCAATGCTAACATGATTCTTCCCATAGAGAGTAATACTGTCTGGCGGGTACCAACAAGAGGGATCTGCAACATTTTATACTACTGTGGCTAATTTTGGAAGAGGTCGTTCCTGTCTGTGACCTCTCGTTGACATCCAGGTGGTTCTGAGGCAGCAAGCATGCTGCTATTTGTACATGTTGCTATTTCTAACGTGCACTTTTATTTTCAGGTGAAGGTGCAGTAGAAGAAAGAACCTGAGCAAGTGCTTCCCTGAGCTGGATCTTGGGTGTCCAGACAATACAATGAATTGATTGAGGTTTTGATCAGTATAAATAACAAGTGCATAAATGAAAGGACTCCATATGATTACAGAAAAAATAGCATGGTTGTTTCTAACGCTGAAATGACAGATGATCTATAGGAAACACATTTAGAAATCGAGTGCTAAAAATAACGGTGCAATGCTGTGCAGTAAGAAGAAAATAGTTACTCTTCTCCCTTAATCACAGAAGAGCAACATTCCTACCCAGGGAGGTTGGACTAGAATCGAAGCACCCCCCTCTTGTGTGGTTTCCTGACAGATGATCAGTTCATTTTTAACTCTTCAGGAGTGCAGTCAGGTTATGGTACTTTAACATCCTGTCTTCTGTTTATTTCTTTCACCCTGCTTTCCATACTCCCACTGTGCTGTGTCTCATCTGCCCTCACCATACTGCCTCTTCATTTAATCACGCATCAGAAGTCTCCTTCTACCCTCCCATCTCACTACACTGAGTCTAATTTTCTCATTCACAGAGGAGGCTGTCCTCTCCTCCCTGCTTTAATTATGACTCTGCATTAAAAATAAAAATAATAAGAGCTCATTTTCCTGAGACATAAGTTATTGATGTTCTGGCCCTGGAGAAATATACACACTTTTATTTGAAGTAATTTTAAGCATTTTGTTTTTACCAAAAATATGTATTTAAGTAAATGAGAGCTGGGAATGTACCTTTCTTTTTTGGCTGCCTAGCCCCCTTGGAGCTTTGCCTTGGGTGTGTAACTGAGAGACGGCCATTCATGCATGAAGAATAGAGGCTTAATTAATTGGATTGGAATTGTAAAATGGTGTACTTGATGTGGGTAAGGCACATTCCACACTTTTCCCCCATAAAGATTGTGACATTTTTGTGGAAGTGTTGAAGAGTGGGTCCAGGAGCCATCAGATGGATGAGACTTCATTAAATAGGTACAGCAGGGAACCCCTAGTCCTGTATCTCACACAGATTTTTCCCCACACATTCATTTAATTAACTCTCAATCTGTATCTATGGTTCCAGAACAATTCTATTTAATTTTTATGTTACATGTTATATGTAATTTATAGTACATAATAAATAGCTTATGAGGTGGAGCCATGAACGGTTTGAAACAGGTTTTCCATGTCCAAATGAAGCCGACACAAAAATCATTTTTCATTTCTGCCAAAATTAAGGTTCCATTTTTTTCGTTTCAGCCTTGAAAAATGTTGTTAAAAAATTCCAAATCATCCAGGAAAGTTTATCAGGTTTCAATAAAATAGTGACTTCATTGTTAGCAACCGCTTATTTCAATCGTTCATGAAATTGCTCCTTTCTACAATATAAGCATTGCATACAAAATAAAAATAAATGGCTTCAAAATACTGTTTCATGACATTTATTATAAAAATAAATTAAAAGGCATTTTGGGCCCTCTCTCATTTCCTCATAAAGTGCACTTTGCCTCTTTTTAAAATATACTGGTTCTGTGGTGGGGAAACGAGTCTCAGAAATGTCTCTTGTACTCTGCTACATTTTAGAATGGGAAGGAATAGGTTCTTAGAGGCAACTTCATCCACTAGGAAGAAGAAATCCCATTGTTTTGTGGTCAGCAAGTATTTTAGAAAACAATGGTAATTGATTTTTCTTAAAAAATATGTCCTGTAAGCTCACTGGTTGTTTTCTTTTGGTTTTCCAAGACCTGTATCTTTCAAAGTTTCATGAAGCACCCTGTCATATGTGGCAGTCCCTAAGTTTGTTCCATCTTGAGGTATTTTGAGATTGGAATACATGTTGTTTCTCTTGGAGTGTGCGATCCACAGTCAGTGAGTGGTTTTTAATGACCTTTCATGAAAGATCAAAGTGTAAACAACATGCTTATCACACCTATCTCCTTGTGGCCAGTGGCCCTGGCAAATTTTTTTTTTCTCTCTTATCCATGATATTTCAGGGTGGAGATCTGAAGCATTGACATCCTTTTTCTTTGAAGCTACTGAGCTTTACAAAGCTGTTCCGCATGTTCAGAACAGTTTGAATTAGAAAAATAAAAGGACATATGATAAGCCATAAATGTTTAACAGCAGAGGAACTTTTGGTAGGCATTCATCAAGGTCTCCTTCATTTTCCCTCAGTGATGCAGTTTATACACTACTGGGACCAGAATTCCATCATTCCTTATGAAGGTGAGGGGTAGGTTTTCATTCCTGCATCACATCTATAGATGTCATATTATTTACTCAAACAGGCTGATGTGAGTGCTTGAGTACTTCCTATTGCGAGCTGTTTTGAAGCCTTGAATTGCTACCACCTAGAAATTTTAGGTCATAATAATTATGATATGCAGTGACACTTGTGGTCTAAAATAAAGACTGGTTTGAACCCTGTAAAAGGGTAGTAAAAAATATCCTTTTCCCCTTCTCACAGTTATGTAGGACCAAGGATTTTATCACCATTCTGTAAGGGTCTGAAGCCCAAACGCTGCATGTGCTGAGCAACTTTGAAAATTTAGCTATTATTGTAGCTAACCACCTAATGTATATATAGCCCCACCTTATATAAATTATGTAAACATCTTGGTTCTACAAGTTTGAGCTGGAACTCTGTAAGCTGTCTCATGAGACTTTCAGTTGTTGCTTGAGCTGGAAAAGTATTGTGATGCCTAGGCTTTCTTGTGGTAGCCTGGCATTTCATATTCAGGCCTGGGCAACACTGGGATGAGCATATATTTGCAAAAAATAAGAAAAAAAGAATGAAAACCAATTCTTCTGTAAATCTTTCCTTATAAACATCAAGGAAATGTTCAGGTATGAGGCACTGTAAATGGTTTATTCTTTCATTATCTGCCAAACCTTGCAAAGAAAACATCCAAGGTTCCCTTGCCTCCTTCTTAGAGATGCCTTATACAAAAAAGACTATCATCTCTTACATATGAGTTTTCTGCATTCACATATAAGTTGAATGTAGCAAGTACAGTTATAATAATTAGTGCCAATGGATCGTCACTGCTGGGAGGCACACTCTCATCTACCAATAGCCTTAAGTTAATAGTGTACTGCTTTCCATCAGAAGAGACAACATGGAGAAAAATGTACAATTTATTATTCTTTATTCTAAAGCCACTTTAATTCTGAGTTCTGTGGCTCCAAAAGTGTCCTACCTTTTTATGGATTGGGAACAGACCACATTCTCATTTCTTTTAATAGATGAATAGATGAATGTGAGGTAAGAAAAGCCACCAAAGAAACAGTGTGTATAACAAATTAGAGTAAAAGGAGATTGATATGCTTCCAAGATGATGATATAGCAGTCCATGCTGAGTTTACAGTGCTTGTGGTTTATAGCATGTGCCATAATTACTTCAGCTTAGAGCTGAATTGACTTTGAAAATCCTGAAAGAGTTACTGAGACTATGAAAAGTGATACTTTGACTTAAGTGAATTTTTTCCAAGAGGCAGAAGTTGGATTTAAAAATGGAATTTCAACTTGCAATGCTGCTTTCTGAGGCAGGTCCAGAAAAAATGTCTCTTTGGTTCAGCCACCTATTTTGATGCATCTTAGCTCAGAAACCACGTAGAGAGAGTTATGATACACAGAAAAGGCAGACATGAGCAGCTTCCATAGTGAATTGAGAAGGCATTTTCTGTTGAAAAAGTTTATGCAATTAGTAGTTGAGTTATTGTCTTTATGTAAGGACAGTGTTACAAGACAAAGAAGTCTGCTAAGCTCACTTGAAGTACAAACATAGAGCCAGTTGTGGCAGCTGCATAGAAATGATGGGACAATCTTCAGTCAAAGGAGAGTTGGGAAAAGGGGAAAAGGGGATCCAAACATTTTCAAGTTCAAGCCCTTTCAGTTAAAAAAAAACCCACCAAAATAAAAAAGAGTAGAATCACAAGATTCCCCAAACCAGGGTTTTTTTTCTAGAGCAAAATGACCTAATCTGGAATCTAAGATGGAAAGAAAATGGCCATCTCCCACCTTTTGTTTTCCTAACAAACCACAAACAGCTATTTGCATATCACAGCAATGCATCTGAACTCCTACCATTACATAAAGCTTTCCCAGCAAGTTTTCAGTTACAGACACAAATAGCAGCCATTCAAAAAACTGGTGAGCTCTGATTGTTACCAGTCCATTGGAAAAAAACTTGGAACAAGAACATTTAATACAAAAGGTAAGGTTCCTGAGGTATACAATACCACAAGAGGGGTACATGAGCTCTCTAGTTTGAGTACAATAAGTCAGTGGTGAACCTGCTATATATGATATTTCATGGCTCCTTCTGAGATATATTTGCACTACATCTTGCTAATGCCAAACTGACCCACCATTCTGAAAGGTTCTGCAGAATGTTATAGATTAGTTTATTTGCTTCTCAATGTGATTTGTATTTAACCAATCTTCCCTATTGTCATGACATTTTTGCCTGCTGTGCAGGTGAACATTTTTATTATCAGAAGTAGCTGTGCTTGGCCTGCCTGCTTCCCATGTAATAGATAACCATAACGAATATTTTATTTGAGAATAAAACCTATATAAATGGTACAAAAATTTGATATAAATTTGAAATAAGTACAGGGGAGAAGTTATTGTGGCCTGATGGGCAAAGGAGCTTTTCTTTCATGCACTGGGACCAGTTCAGCAGTGTGTGTAAGAAAGCTATCTCTGTAGATTGTTTTGGAGTTCTCAGTCCATACGAGGGTTGAAAGGGTCTGAGTGTTTTACTGAGAACTGGTCATGAAACAGTTTGGCCAAGAGCCCCATCTCTTCTACATTTCTGTTGCTTAACTGCTTTTGAGCAGCCGTAGCACTGATGTAGGATGAATGTCTGGGCTCAGGCTGAACTGGTCACATCAGGAGTTTGCAGTGCGTGAAGAGACCAAGCTATCCAGCCCAACATGTACCACCAATCAATGTCACCCTTTCTCAGGTGCAGAGTCTCTCCATTCAGGACTATACTCTCTCATCCTAATTCTCTTTCCTTATACATAATTTTGGCTTTTTGTGAT
Organism: Gymnorhina tibicen; assembly: GCA_013399875.1. Lineage (NCBI taxonomy): Eukaryota > Metazoa > Chordata > Aves > Passeriformes > Artamidae > Gymnorhina > Gymnorhina tibicen. The sequence goes on from VXAZ01006599.1 coordinate 315,711, forward strand.
CTCTCGAGACATACGCACCTCTTGCCTCCTTGGAAGAGCTGTCATTTTAATTCACTACCCACTCTTTGTTCTTTTTCTTGTGGGTCCTCAATTTAACAAGATGGGCAAATATCTGTATCCGGCAATTTACAGGCTCACTCAAGACTGAATGATACTGACTTAGCTCAGTTTTCCCCAGAAGCATTAAAGACTTGCTAGAGTTCATTACAAGCCCTTAGGAAACCTGAGGAAAAATATCTGAGGGAACAACATTTGTGAATAAAAATGAACTCTTAAATCTGCAATGCAGTTGAACAGTTACGCATCTCACTCACCAAATAACTTTCAACAAAGTAAATGTTAACAACATTAAATTTTTTTTTGAACACTCAAGTTTGTTGAGCAATACTGCTTTCTTTTTCCTGTTAAGGGCCACATATTCAAGAAGAAACTACATCTTTCACTCTCAAAGCCTGTCATGTGAATAATGGGATCGCAGCATTGGAGATAATTTATATAAAATTTAAAACAAAAAATATTTTTTCTATAAAAATTATATTTTCAGTTTGCATAAAGTTCTATATTAATCTACTTGTATCTGTATATTCTAACAAAAAAAGCTTTCATAGTACAATGCATAGTACAATTTGTGGAAATTCAGATTTATTTACAAGAAATCACAAGTATATTATTCTTACTAACTTAAACTGAAAGAAAACCTTCATTTAAGTGACTTAATCATACCCAGAAAGCATGTAATAAAATAATGACCTCCATTACAGATTATAAGTAGCAATCAAATCTCTACAAAATAATGATCAAACCAGATAATAGGTCTGATTACATTCAAAATCATGTGCTTCTACACTGTTTTATTTCCAGAGTGTGAAATAGAAACTGACTTAAGAGAAGATGCTGGGCCAACAACCAAGGAGGGGTCTAAGTACATTGAAGAATGCCAATTAAGTCTGGAGGAAGTCTAAATTGGGGTAGCTTACCTCTTCTTTCAGACCCCTCACTGTGCATATCATACCACTTTAAACCCCCTTAAGACTCACTTAGACACGGTCATTGAGATTTAGTTACTTAGGTGAACTAAGTAATGTGTAAATTCCATATGGCCTCTAAATATGATGCAGTATCCAAATTAGTATAGCTCATATTCCAAGAGGGTGGAAGAGCAAATTAAAGAAAAGTAAAGTAAATAAAGAAAAGCAACTAACTGGGAAGAAAAAGAAACTACTGCAAAAAGCCACCTTTCCAGTAATCTTTTTCTGGTTTGGCAGCCTGTGAGGTCACCAGTATTGCCCACAGTGCAAGTAGCCAGTGGAGCTTAACAGATTCCAATGTTTCAAATGCTGGTTCCATCAGGGCCTCTTAAGTCCCTGTCCCCCAAACCTTTGGGATGTGCTAAAAACTCTTTGATCTGCAATCACATATCTGACAAATCTGCATGTTGGAATCTTTTTTTTTAGCTATGGTTTTACTCCTTCTGCTTTTCTTTCTGACAGAAGCATGACGTATTGACATGCTAACCTCTCTCAGCCCTCCATAAGGGAAATATAAGATTAATTTCTCCATATTTCTGCAGTTACCAATCAACAACTGATTTCATAATTTATATGTCAAAGTCTTTACATTTTCAGGGCAATACCATTGCAAGAGCCTAATCTCCCTTGAAATATTAAATCCTAGATACTAAAAATAAAAGGCATATCCACATGACAAAGAGAGAGATGCAAGCCTCTCTTTTTGGTCCAATCTGGCTGAAACCAGCCAGCTCTGGGACAGATGTAATTTAAAACTACAGTAACTGATACTTAAGCTCTTGACAAGATCCAAACACCCAACATTTGCAATTAGCACAGGATGCAATTTCTACCTTGTTTTTTTTTTTTTTCATTTAGGACAGCTAGTAGAACCCTACCCAGGTTCTCTCCCAACTCCCTCAGGAGTTACTGAGATTGCCTTGTACTCATCTTTCCTGTAACCACCAGGCCACAATTTATGCTGAAAGGGAGGAAACTCCCTTGTTCACTTTGTTCTGGAATCCCTTCTAATGGAATCCACTCTGCAAAGTCTGATCAGCAGGACAGGGAACAGAGCAAGCAGGAATACAGCTTAGTTGTCAAAGGACAGGGACTGTGTACACACTTTTGAGAGATACACTTTGTCCACAGAATTGGAAAGACCTCCCATAGCACCCAAAAATACTGTGTCTGGGAACAGTCATCCACTGAGAGTATTATCAATGGCCTTTGCAAACTTTTCATTTCACTATCTTTGTTCAGTATAAAAAAGCCTGGGTTTGCTTGTTCAGTAGCTGTACAGCTACAACCAAATAACAACCAAAACATAACTTAGACACTGCATTGGTGATTCATGATGATGTGAACAGGTTGTTCTGAATTCCTAACCTGTTAAAGGAAAATTAAAAGCTTCTCATTTTGCTAACAGAACGTTTTGTTTGCTCATTTGCTTCGCCCCAGTACAGTCTCAAAGAATAGCCTCAAGCCATTCAAACAGCCCTCAACAAACCTGAATATCTGTTTTGATCCCCACATTTGCAAACTAGAAATCTAACTGAAAGTCAAGTCTGATTAACAGTGACATCAAAGCCAAGGCTTTAAGAATATGTTTGATCAGTAGAATGAGGTTTGTGTGGGCTAGACACTTAATTCCAATCCATTACTATAATTCATAAAGCTACAGAAATGACTAAGGGTTGCAGGTTACAAAGAACCAAGAGAGCATGTACAGAAAAGGCAGAGAGAGCACAGAATGCCATCACATGCTAAGTTAATAGAAGTAGCTTTAAGAACTTATTAACAGCATTGTTGAAAATAAAATAGAAGAGAATTTTCTTTATAAATATGTCAGGCAACTGCTCCGTCTGCAATCCACCCTCTAAGCAGAGGAGAGCAAAACCTGGTGAGACTCAAAGTCTGAGAGAAGATGGTACAGCATCTTTTCTATCCACTTACCATCAGCTTAAATAGCATCTTACTTCCTGGAGATATATATAAACATCATATATCACAGCACGTGCAGGACAAACTAGTTCAAATTCAATAGTTTTCTCCATAGGACCCTGGCCTACCAGGCAGGGGCCAAGACGGCCTCCTGGAGTGCACGTTTGGTTGCATCTTGCTTCAACCTGAAGCAGCAACTCCTGTTGTCCTCTGTCAGAAAGCAATCAGCTGTCCATAACAGTGGGCACAGGAGTAGTTTTCAAAGTCAAAAAGGTGCTGTGACATGCTGTCAGCTCACTACGAGCACCGTGGACACATCAGTATGGCATATGCTAATGTCTGCACCATAAACACAGCCCCTCTCTGGTTACAATGCCAGAAAACACGCTAAGAGCGAGCTTTGAAAATACCTCGTTGGGAAAGATCAAAATACCATAAGCAGGTCTCGAACATCATAATAATGCTTTGGAAAGCTGTCATTAGTACCTAGAAAGGGCTCTGGGCAATGAGAGCTTGTGTGCTAGACACAATGAATCCACAGATACTCAGGTCATCAGTTGCTTGTGGGGAGAGCTGACGTGAGCTCTGAAAAGAGCTTATGGATAACTATGAGGAACCATAACTGCACATTGCTCATATCTAATACAGCATTTTAGCACTAATGTTCCAATTGTAAATGATAATTGAGAGTGGTTTAATAATTGAATAAATACTAAGTAATAATTTAATAGCATACTTTGTTTACAAATATCTGTACACAATATGCTCTTTTAATACCACAAACAGCATCTATTTGCTTGTCAATACTGTTCTTTAGGAAAGTCACGTGGCACTGTAATATCTGCCACAAAGCAGTTGCAGCCTTATGAACTCAGCCTGAAACATACTACTATACATATTGATTCTGAGTATAAATATTGTCACATTGCATAATTTTATCAATTTAATTTCTAAAACTTTGTCAAAATAAATTTGGCAATTGAAGTTTTAAAAAAAAAATTATCTAGATGCCTTATTAACTACACTTGTTTTTATCTAAAATGAAAAAAAATCGGATTCCTCACATTCTACAGTAACTGTTAATGTATTACACTGCCAGTATCTCAGGGCAGAGACTGTCTTATGTTACATGCATGCAACACAATATACATACTTATCCCTCACAAAGTATTCATAATAAAATAGTAACAGAAACAGAAAACCTTAACATAAGCTCAGCAAAAAGGTCTAGAAGGAGAAAAAGGCAGATTAATCAGATGTCAAAAAGAGTTCTTTATGAGTCAAGAACTGGGCTCAAGGCTGAGCTAGGTTTTCTCCCAAACCTGTGAGATACGGTGTTTGAAGGAGTTATCCTTCCCTCTGTGAATGAGATACAAATATTAGGCATTATAGCAAAGACCCTGCAGAAATGGTTCACACTCCTGAACATTTTTTTCAAAACCTCTTTCACATCTAGAATGGATCTGTTTTTCCTCATGCTTTGAGGCATGGGAAAACATAGGGCATGCTTATCCTCAGAGAGTTGGCCCTATCCCCAGCTATGCAGAGTTAACATGATGATCTTCTCTATAGAGCTATGAGGGTGAAAGGCTCCTCTCTGCTTTCTCTCTGGCCTCTATAAGTCAACGTAGTAAACTGAGGGTACCTTTCTGAGATGGCTTTTATGTGCCACATAGAAATGGAGCAATTAGGGAATCTGTCAATAACTATACACTACAGACAACAAACATGGTGGGGAAATTCAGCTTGATACACCTCCTAGGAACATACTTGAGGAAAGCCCTGCAACTGGGGCAATTATCAAAAGCTGCCCCTGGGTGAGTTAATAGAGAATGGCTAAAAATAAATGGCCAGACTGAAAAAATGCTGAATGCAGACTCAGAGGGACTGCTGATAAAATTTATCGGCAAGTCTCTACCCAGACAGTAGAGGGCTGCAAAATTTCTCCAGCATGGGAAAGGCTTAACGTGACAGAAGGCAGAACTGAGCCTGTGTATGATCCTGGGGAGGGGCGTGGCTTAGCTCCAGGCTGAAAACAGCCCATTTCAGATACAACAGGGCTGCACTGGTCAAGCAGGAGCCATTTCACAGGAAATGAGTGATGTGGACAGGCCTTGAGCACATCAGCTGAGTGACTGAATCTTGGGTGCTTGCAGGGCAGGTTTGGCTTGCCCAGTGCCCCTTGCTTTGACCAAATACAGGGCAGGGGAAATAGAGGCAACTTCACACCTGGGCTGATTATCCCCTCAGGCCTCAGGTAGGTTTAGATCTTAGTTACGATCGAGAACATGCCTGATTAAGATGACTACAACACATTCCTGGTTCCCTGTTCTGTACAGTGCCTCCTAATGACTGCTCTTGGCAAAAACCTTGCTCACTTTGCTGCCTTCATGATGAGGGCTCACAGTTTTCATGACTGCTGTAAACATCAAACCCAAACCACAGGCTAGCATATGGTCACTTTTGGACCTCTCCTTAGTGCATCAGTCACCATTTTTTGCCATTTTGCTTTCAAGGAAGACAAGGTAGGGTTCTCAAGCCTATTCTCCCTCCCCAGAGTCACTCTGAAACAGCTCCAGCCTGTTTGGGGCAGCCTCATTTTATATTTGCTCTACTTATGGGCTTTACTCCCAGCAGCAGCAGTAATTAGTCCCTACCTTGCATCACCTTCTGCTGTTGTCTGGGTTCTCCATTTGTCATTTATCTGTCTCTGTGAATGATTCAGCTCCTGTGTTACAGGAGGGACAATGATAGTGCTTGCTCTGAAGGTGTAGCACAGACCCTGCTCTATCAAATGCCTAAGCACTGATATCCTACAGAGCTCACGGTAACCCCTGGCCGTGGGGTCATTCACTATAAATATTCAACAGAGAAATACCTGGAGAACAGTGACACTGAGATATTGAAAGGCGATAGTTCTAGAGAAACAAATTACCCCCCAAACCCTGTATGATTTCCTGCCTCGTACACTGAAGCATCAAGGCACAGAATAGCCTTACTAATTGTGAGGGAGATTTGGGGCTTTTGGGTTTATTTTGCTCAGAGACACCAAGTGTCTTGAGAGAGATAATACACTTTATCAGGCCATACAAGAGAACTGGAAAAAGGAGATACATTTTCCACACAGGGCCTGTATGAGGTCATCTAGTGTTTTGATCCTTTGAACATCATCACTCTTGGCTCAGTTTGAGCACTGCATCTTTCCAAAGGCACTAATTGATTTGGCTCTGTACAAGATGAATAAGAATATGGCAAGCGAAAATTCATACTTGACTAGAATGCTGAGGAATGAGTAATATACCTCTTTTCCTCTAATTTCTACAATAGGTTCTAATTAAATATGGCAAAGAAAAAGACAGGTAGGTTGCCTTATTCAGGAACAAGTAGATCATCCAAGCAACAAATTTGTGGTATGGCTGTTTGGCATTTACCTCTAGCCTAGAAATTTGTACTGATTATCTTACCATTACTGGAACATGGTACATCACAGATTGCATACTTCAGGCATATAATTTCAAGGGCAGGAAAGGCATATCAAAAACATCATTTTCTAATTCTGTAGATGAGGGTTTGTTTACACAATCTTATATAATTTCAGATGATTGGAGGCAAGATCAGTAGAAAAAATTAGCTTTACTGTAGATAATGTGAGCCTCGCCAGGCCTATTTCTTAAGGCTTATATTAATGTCAATACAAGTTTCAAGGGACTACCCATAGGATACTCTTGAAAATAAGATGTCACATTTCAATGAATTTAACCCAAGGCACAATTTTTTAAGTGCACACTGTAAATATTAAATAAATTTGTCTACTCCCTTGTAGCTGCTGCTTATTGTTTGAGAAATATTTCAACTTAAAAACTAAAAACTGTGAAAATTTTGGCATGTGCCAAAAGAATTTTAGAATTTTGACATAAACTGTGATCTAATTAAACAATAAGACCTGACAAAACAGTCACCACTGTCTGATAATGACCTCCCGGGGCAGTTAAACATACCAAAGCAAAGCAGAACAGACTGAGAAGGTCAGCAGCAGCACTAAGAAACCTTTTACAAGACATCTAATCCTTCTTGTAGCTCTCACTTTCTTTGTTTTCTATTTCTTGTATTTAAAAAAATAAAACACACACATGGAAATATAGGAAAGACATTCTGATTTATCTGCACATACAGAAACTCCAAACTGTAACTATGTGGTCTATGTAAACAATCCTAGTCTGATGGGCACGTTATTTTGCAAACTTTATTAAAACATAATTATTGTTCTCAGGTAGCATAATGAATGCCAGCATACCGGGGCTAAAAAGAATGTGATGGAGACAGACTGTACATGGTACTTACAATACTGCTGGCATAGGTATCCGTCTAAAATGGGGACTGGAATATATACAGTTCTGCATCCTCTGTCACATATAAGAAAATGGTCCAAGCTCACAGTGTGGACAGTCTCTTTACATGTGTTGCCCTGAGCTAAGCTATCCACATACAATGTAGGATTTTCAGGCATCTTACTAATATGGAGTGAGAGTACCTAATTTCAGTGAGTTAAGCTGTGCCCCTATAATAACTCAAAACAATGGATACAGTCACAAGTTAGTTCAAGGTTCTTGTGTGCTATACCTAAGCTTACACTGCAAAACATACTTTCATGAGCAGCTTGCTTTTCATCAATGACAAAAGAGAGCAGTGTTTAAGGTACAGAACTAAAATGTGGAGATGCTTAAATAGCTTATTTTTTATAATGCGATTAAGTAACTGGAAACACAGCACATGCATCTCCTCATAGCTGAGAGGAATATAGCATCTCTCTTTACAGACCAGCAGCAGGGACCGTCCCTTTGGCACCTGCTGCTTCTCTGACAGACCACTGGTTGAGAAGTGTTACATACAACATATCTCAACAAATTACACTATAAATTTGATTTCTGAAGCCAATTAAAAGTTTACACATAATACCAAAAGGCAATTCTTTGCAGAAATGTAGGGACCATGTCCTGGTATAAAGTCTCTTCCTAATTTGGAGAAAAAGTCCACGTAAATACATGTATGGGCATATACTGAAACTGCATGTAACTTGCTGCTCTGTAACATCCCAGCAGCACGGCAAATATTACAGTAACCTTATCACATTTACTCCAAGGATAGGATTTCCTGGATTCCAGAAAATTAATCCCAATATGCTAATTTTTTCTAATTACGAATATCAGAGTATATGATATGCTAAATTTGATCCTATTTGCTTTTGTATACACAAAAAGGATTCAGTCACCCCCCTTGTCCTCTAAATCATTTTGGTTTGTTTTTTTAGTTTTTAAGAGCTGATGCTATGCTTACCTGCCGACTTCCATTGGGGTTTCTGCATGGTTTAGTCTAAATACTCTTGACGCTGGACCTCTCACGCTATGAGCTACTTCAAAGGAGAGCTCTAGAAAAGGGATTGCTTTTCTAAAAAGTGCAATATCAAGGAGAAAGATAGCATTTTGAACTCATGATATCATGGGCAAATCATAGAGAAAATCTACTAGAATGATAGATGGCATAAATTTTAATATAAAACACCAGCAGAGGTGCATTTTTTTTCTTGGAGTAGCTTTGAAATTGAACAGTCTCTGTTTTGTCCAAATTTATTGCTAAAGCCTCTAGTTGAAGAGTCACCAATGAACAGAATCAAAGTAATCAGATTTTTACATTACAAGAACTAGTAAAATCTTGGTTCACAGCTATGATTTCCTAACGAAGCACCAGTACCTATAAATGAGTATCATTTCCTGCCTCAAGGCTCCCCAGTGTTTTAAGTACAGTGCTCATTTATCCATCAGCATTGACCAGATACTGGTGGATTATGATCTGCCCTTTGGAAGCAACATAAAGCAGGTCCATTTTTTTAAGGTTTAATGTAGCATGTAGTTTATTATAGCTTTTCTGGCCAAAGGAATTTTTCCATAAATATTCCAATATAACCCAACCAAAACACAATTTTGATTTCTAGAGCAGACTTTTTTCCTGATCTACAATTGGTTGATTATATTATTAATCTGAACAAATATGTGTGTTCGAGCAGTGTTTTGATTAGGAGACTGGCAGTCAAGTGACTTAGTAGTACTGATCAGAGGTAACAAATTTAAGCTAAAATTCCAGAGCAAATTGAAACCAAAATTATATCAGCTTCTACCAGTCTATGCCAAAGCCCAGTGCCCTATTCAGTGGTGGCAGTAGAGGAATGAAAGTACCACAGCTGCCCAAAATGTGTGCTAGACAGCCAAGCAGCAAATGGCCAGAGTAACAGAGGAATGCACTGATTCAGCAGCCGCTAACAGCGAGGCTCATATGAAATCCCAACCACAAATTAAATTAATCTCCTTCCATCATCAGAAAACACCAAAGGAAGGCAGAGTGCAACGAGTCATGCTGAAACAAGAAAGTGTTATTTATATCTTCCAGACCCAGCACTGGTGAATTTGGCCCTTCATCTATAAATTACCCATTTATGCCTTTAATAGGTATTTCAGGGCCAATGACTTGTAAGACAAAAAAGAAGGTTGAGACTCATGCGATGGCTCAGTGCAGTTATGTGTTAACCAACAGGGTCAGCCTTTGCTGAATTTTTTGGGCCAAATTATAACATTAATCAGAATGCAGTTCACTGAGTTGTACAGATATATTTGAAGGCTGAAATTAGTTCTCTGTTTTGTGGGTTTCAGTACCTCCAATAGCACAATATGTTCCCAAGTAATATTTCCATGCATTTGTCAAGATTTGAGGATTTCTGGAAAGAAATGTATGCTTGGGGCCATTTTGTAGTTTATTATATCCCAGCATCTGAAGTGTTAACTTGTTTCATTGTTGGTCTGAGTGGAATTCTGGCAAACAATGGGATTTTTAAATGATGAAATAAAAATAATAAAAAGCTTTCTTACATTGTAAACCATTCTTAAGCATGCATTTTTGGCATGTTGTAAATGTAAAAATACCTGGATTTAAAAAAAAAGAAATCGTTTATAATGACATGGGTAAATTCATCTTAAAGACCAGGTTCTCTGTCCAAGTTACAACTCCTAATAAACACAGAATTATAATAAAACTAATGAAAAATGTTAACCACAGATGTATCAGCAGGCACCACTATAATTACTACTGTGATTTGCTTATTGACAGCTATAACAAATTCTAGCAGACAGAAACTGGAATCTGAAGAATAGCAATTGGACTATGTTTAAGTACTATTAGATACTAACTAGTAAGAACCGTTAGGCTGCTCTTACTTCAAAACCTAGGGAAAATATCCCCAGGAGGAAGACTTTTTTTAGCCCATCCCTTTTCTTTTTTCTTGTAAGAGCTTAACAGGCTGCAAATATTTTCTGAGAAGCAGTCATCAGGGTGATGTAAAGGGCTACAGCCTGCTCTCTGGTACTGTGTTCAGAGAGGAGCAGCTTACAAACAAGTTACCACAGGGTAACACAGGGTGTGAACTTACAGTGCCTCGTCTCCTCTCTCGTAATTGCCTGTGTGCATGCTTTTATCCTGTAGTTACTTCAGTACTTGTTTATCCTTTCTTCATAGAGAGGTAAACTGCCTTGAATTACCTGATTAGCTGAGGGGAGAGCGGGTGCAGATGGGCTGATCCTCTGAAGCAGCTGATGTGCTGTGGGTCCTCTCCCTGACCCCACAAGAATGGGCTCTAAGCTCTTCCAGCACAAGTGACCTAACTCCAGCTGAGTGCAGTGACTCAGGATTTACATCACTGCAGCTGTGAGCAAACCCGAGCCCTTACTCTTCATCACGTAGGGCCATACTGTATCATCAGTTTTTAAGTCTAAGTCCCAACTGGAATCAGTTAAGAGATCAGCCTAAAAATCAATGACACAGTATGGCCCAGAGATAGCAGCAATCCTTCCTGCAGATCTCACATCTTTACTTTTAAATCTCCTCTCTTGGACAGACCTGGCTTGTTTTGTTCTGCTCCTACTATATCTGAGTAAAATCAGAGATGGGAGCAGAGTAAAACATGGCATCTGAATTCCAGTTACCTGGATGTATCTGAAATTTGAACTCAGGCCCTGACTCTAATTTTGACATGTCCCTAACATCACACAGATGCCTGGACCCTATGCTTGTCAATCCTCCTGAGAGCGGGAGAATACCAACTCTCTACTAACGATGGCAAAGAGCAATGGAAATAATTTCCAAGGGATATCCACTACTTTGCAAGATCAAGTATATCACTAGGAGATAGGAAGTCTCACTGACCTTCTACCTTCAGCCCTCACAGAGTTTCAGAGCAACTGGACTTTCACTTTGGTTTCACACACCAACGGCCAGAGTTCAGTTCTGCATCTGTCTCTGTAGCTGGAAAGAAGAACATCTCATCAATAGCAGCCTCTCTGAGTGTATCTTCCTGAATTAAAGACTCGTGGATATCTTTCAGCAGTGCAAAGAGTTTGCAAGTTCTTCCTGTTCAGTTCCCCATGGTCATTTGCTGCTGCTCAAAGAAGCTGATGTGTGGCTATCTCATTGAACACAGTCAGGCTAGCTGACAGGTGGAAGCTCACAAATGCAATGAAAAGTACTAAGGCAATACAGCTTTCTTCAACTAAGTGCATTTAACTAGTTTTTAAAATAGCAATACATTTTGAAGACAAAAATACCACTGTCAAGGCCAGCTATAACTTCTGTGAGGTGCATGAGATTAAAAAGATTTTTGGCATTCCTGCCATGGGGACCCCACCCCACAAGCATACCACAGCAATCTCCACCTGCAGCAGCGCAAGGCAGACTGTGTGTCTCTGTGCACGGAGGTGTACACACGCCCACATGTGGTTTCTCAGCCAAAGTGGATTTAGAATCCCGTGGCTAAATTCTGCACTCATTTACACCCCCTCTAATCCCAACAAAATTAGTGGGATAGCAGGCATGTGAGGAAGCACAGTGCTGGCCTCCAGACTATGTGATTCCATTCAATAAACACACTGAGGCACTTGTGCTGAATGAATGCTTTTACCTTCTCCCTTTAAACCTGATATTTTAGATATTAAGAGAAAATAATTACATCCTCCTCCTGGGAGGTTTATTTCAAATCCTTGCTAGGGCCCCACTGTGGCCAGTGCTTACATTTTTCAAAATTGATTTTAGGCAGTATAAATAGTCTGAAGCTGCACATGCCATTTCCTCACCCAAACAATGACACACTATTGCAGAATCATTTCCCAACACAATATGTGGGTTTGTTTTTTGGCATCACTTAATCATTAACCCTTTCATCCCCTGCCAACAAGAGATGCCTCTACCACGTGAACAAACTTATTACTGTTGGCAATTAGAAGAGGACCTCAGATTAATATCTTAGTACAGAAGCTCACGCTTGGAAGGGATTGCACTCCTGTAACTTCACAAGTTACAACTTGTCAGCTGAACAATAGAAACAGATCATGCATGTGCCTTCAGCCAGTCCTAAAGGTAGACTAAAATACATTAGCTTAAATTACCTTTCTGGTATTGCTTGCTCCTCTCGAGCTGCATGCACAAACACTCTCCATTGAGAGCAAATCAAATTATTTTAACCCCTATTTCTCATGAACACTGTTCATTGCAATTCCTTGTTTAGGTGAGAGAAGAACATTTTTAATTCTTAAATTTACTTAATGATTTCTATTTCTGACTCTCTTCTTGGGTAGCTAATCTGGGGAAAATAATAAGAGAAAAAGACAACTGGTTTCTCATGAAATAGGCTTTGAATACTAGACTTCATGTTCACCTCAAAATAAAAATCAATATAAGTCTTTATTTCTAGGTTGGCACTCTAAGCCCATAAATGCAGGGTAAAAGACCTGTATATGAAGAAAACCTATTTAGTAACTTTAATGACTGAGGTGTGTGGATCAAAGGCATTCAGCACATTATAACTTCTGGAGGTAAATGCTCCAAGTTATAATTTTTATGTTTGATATTTACACAGACCTTTTTTTGCTGCAGGTCACAGAGATTCTGTCCATCCTTTCAGCTTTTACCTTTTTATCCTGTTTCTATACATGTATTTTTAAATCCAGGATGTTACAAGGTGACAAAATGCTCATGGTGATTGACGTAAATACTCGAAATGTGAAAGCAAATAGCTGCTATCCCAGCTGAGCACCATGACCACTAATAGCTTGCCTAAAATCAACTTCTGAAGATGTGAGGCACTGATGAAACAGTACAAACTGTTTCATCATTCCACATCTTGAAGTCTAAGTCCAGTAGAAAAATCTTAACTAACCTGGCAGAATCTGCAGGGCTCTTGAGGAGCTCTAATATTAGCAGCGCTCTTGGTTCCACCACATGCAGAACTGGCTCACTACTTCAATTAAAATGTAATCTTAAAGGCAAATCCCTGAAGGCCAATTTCAGTAGAAAAACACTTCCACAGATTTTTATTGGCTCTAGACATGGCCACTGATACTCCTAGCCATGTCTTGATATGATTTTGGTCTGAAGAAGTCTGAATGCTTTAAATCCCTGAGCTTAAAACTCCTTCCTATGAGCTGAATTTAAAGCACATTGGTGTGACTCTGCTATGCACACAAACACACATCAGTGAGAACAGCAGCGACTGCCTTTCACTAAAACATTTGTCTATTGATTTTGTTACAGTATTAGTTACAGCCATATCTGGAGTCTGTGCTGTAAATCTGTTGCTGTTTAAATGTTTAAATGATAGTATAAAACTCAGATCATATTGATGTTGTGGGTAAATGATGCTTTAGCTCAGTGAGTTGCTGGAACAACGGTTAGCCAACTCTCTGAATTATTGCACTTCCTAGACATTTTGTACTTCTGGAATATGAGCAGAGTTTCAGCCTCTGGTTTTCTAACATTACCGTTTGGAATGTTACAGTAGCAGCTTAGGAAGAGCTCCTTACTTCCACAGTAAAGCTTTCGGATGAGTATTTCAGTTTGTTTGCTATATTTCATTAACATTTGTGTGCACCTACATACACATGCATGCACACATTTCATTGCTTATTTATAAAGCACAGGGTGGGAATATGATCATACTATATCAAAAAGAATCCAGGAGAAAGAGCAGCAAAGCATGTAGCCTGAAAACCTTCCATCAAACATCTTGAAGTTGCTTTGTTTGTTGCACTGACCTCCATGAGTTGTTATTGCCATTTGGCTCTGACTTATTAACAATCAGTAGAAAGATTTAGCACTCTTTCAACTCCAGCTTTCTCTATATACTCTACGATAAAAACAGTTTACACTCTATGCTAGTTAGAAAACATCTGTGAGCACCTAGCACTCAGCTTCTAGTGGTAACCTTGTTAGTGCTCCACATAACTGCATGTAACCACTCAGCATGACAACCTTTTGCATTTCTCTTTATGAATAATTTTGTTACACCATATCCATTTTCGTGTGTTCTTTATTACAGCATGCAACTACATTTATTAGAATCCCCACCAGAGAATTATTGTTCTTGTTATCCTTAACGGTGCCATGTACTGCCCTCTCTGGACTGTAAGCTTGGCACTTTTCAAATCCCATTCACTAGGGGTTTTTTCCCTGTATTTTCTTTAAAATTCCAGCAAAGAATTTCACGGGTGGCAAAATACATATATGACACGTATATCAGAAGCAAATTTATCAGAACAAATGGAAGAATTTCAGGTGATTGTGGGATGAAAATGGAATGAAAGCTGAACTCTTAACTTTGATGTAACATTCTATGTGGAAAGTTGTGATTTTTCAACCAAAATTTTAATTTTCTCTTGAATGACAAACGAGAACAAAAATGGGACCTACCCACACAATTTTATTTGTCCCAGTTACCAATTTAATTACCATGTAAATTGGAAAATTGAGAAAAGGGTAGGAAAAAAGACTCAACATACTGCTCTGCTTTCACTAAACTGACAAAAAGGACCAGAATTTGAGGGGAAAAGTATTGCTACTTGTGGTGGATTGTCATATCTCTAAATTTGGTTTTATTGGAAAATATCATTACCTTCAGGGCATGCTTTAAAACCTAATGTTCCCTGGCATGTCATAGAGATTTGTAGGTGGGGACCATGATCCATGCTCCTTCCTCTTTGCTAAGCTAATAAGGATGATATACTTTGGGAAATTGAGGTGTCAGGGAAAAGGTTTTTCAGCAAACTCATAATTATAAAAACAATGAGTCATCAGGCACAGATGATGACATTACACCAAAATTCCAGAAGATCTTAAGTATAAATTGGCTGGGCTGCTGGCAAAAGACAAGCTCTTATTTGAGAAAGGTACTGTTCCAAAGGAGTTGGGCCATGGGAATGTTGTCCCCTCAGTGCATAAGTGACATCTCAGAGTGATCAAGGAATTAGTGTCTTGTATCATCCATCACCAGGTGAATCTGGTAAACTGATTCAAATAGGAAACTAGGTCTCACTTAATCCCTTGAGATTCATCACATCTCTGTCAGTACTATAGCAAGGTAAGGAGAGCTGCTTGACACAAGGTAACTCCAGGCAGAAAGAGCCTGCGACAAGCTTCTTCATGAAAAGCTACTAAAGAAGCCAAGTGGTTAGGAAGACATACTGCTGGGGTAAAACCTGCGTAGCAGAAAGCTGAGTATGGCATTCAGGTAAATTCTCTGTATAGCTAAAGGCTAACTACTGACGACTTCTTCCATTTCATGGCCTGTTAATGCTCTGGGAGGTCCAGGAGCAGTGAGACGGCAGTATCTGCAGGGTATGGAAGAGTGTTTATCTCAGGACAAAGGAGGACAATGATGATATGCTGAGAAATCATAAGCAGCTATGCAAATGGACACAAAATTAATTGTTTACAATGGTAATGTACATCAACATAGAAAATGTGAACATTTTAAGCCAAGAGCAAGACCTAAAAAAAGCAAATGAAACCCCAGTAAAATCTACAACTGCCAGAAGAAAGGAAAAAAAAAGTGTTGGGTGACTAATGAGATATAATGAATAACAACCAGACTATTTGAATGCTCTGAAAAGACTAAGATTATTTACTGTAGAAGGGAGACAAACAAGATGAGGACATATTGGAAGCATGCTAATGAATGGCACAGAAAAAGTAAATCATGTTTTTTCTGTCATGATAAAGAGCCAAAAAATCCTTAGTCAAGTTAAAAGTTGGAGAATTCAAAATATCTGGTACCATTTATAGCCACTGGGACATTAATGGCACAAAAACCAAGATATAAAACTCATGCAACTTCTGCAGAAACAAACAAAAAAAGCTAGTTATCAGAATTGAGTTTTAAAAGCATTGTTAAAGGAATAAAGTCCTTTCTTCCAAATTTAAACCAATCTCAGAACATTATGTATTATCAAGGCATTGAATACTGTAAGGGAGAAAAATCATCCCACACCTTCCTAATGTAGGACAAATGAAGACACTTGTTATCTCAAGTGTCTGCCATGGATCACTGTCAGAGACAAATCTAAAGTCCTTTCCAGAGTGCAGACAGCTCCATTTCTTTGTTTTGATTGTATTTTTTTCAATTTTCCAAGCAGGCAGGTCAACACAGCAGACTCAGTAACCAGCTAATAGCAGGTGAATGTAAACTATCTGCTGTCACTAAATAATTATATATTCACAATGTTCACAATGGAGAAGGTGGTTATTTTGCTATGTGGACTCTAATTCAGACCCTCCCTTGTACTCTTCTGGCTGTGAGAAACAGTCCACTCCTCCAAGTGCTGCAGATGTTGATACTTCAGCCCTTCAAGGAGACTGTTTCTCACACACATGAAGACTGGCTTAGCTACGTCACACAGAAGAACTCAGTGCTTGCACTGCACTACAGACTTGATTTGACCTGGTACGAAAGCTGCTACTCACCTTATTACCTCAACTTCAAGAATATAAAAATGAGTCCTACAATATTTTGAAACACACTTTTCACTGTAAATTCCCAAATAATATGCTTTGATATTCGCAGGAGAAAAATAGTTGCCAAAATAGTAATCTTTTCTATAAAATTACTATGGAAATTCCATATGGTTTAATGTCAGGTTTTGTACAGGAGAATCCAAAATCTGCTGCAGTCCATGTAGAGGGGACACCTGGGCCTTTGGTTCACACTCCAGAGCCACACATTTATTAAAAATAAGTAAGCCTATAATTGGTAGGATTTCAAAGAAAAAAAAGCATAATACAAAACAAGTGAAACAAATGTAGATAGAGTTGCTTGAGTTTGGAAGGAGCATGAAAAAAATGACTCAAAATATAAACTGTCCTGGTCATCTCAAAATGGGCAAACTCCGAAACCAAAGCTATATTCAATGTTAGCATCTGTAACTAATTCACTAGAATATATAGCAAAGGTGAGGAACATTATTAACTACAATCTACAGAGGATTTGCCAGACTACAACATGCCTCCCTGGGAGAACATGTGTGAAAACCTGGCTATACAGGATACGGAAGGTTAAGACAGGTACATCACAATCAACACACTGGGGCTGGGTTGTGGGGACTCAAACTTTGAGCAGCTCATGAAATGCAGTTGTAAGAGCAACTCAGAGTACGTTTCCAGAGCAGCTTGCAATTAGACAAAGTATGCACTGTTCAGCACTACAGACAAGTTTAAATAATACCAGCAAGTTTCATGACCCAAATGCAGTGGCAGTCACCAAGTATTCTATAGAGTCGTCATTTTTGTGAACAAGTAAGAAAGGATTATAATGAATTTTGGGAAATTAATGAACAGAATGCTTAAATCATTGCTTCCCTAGTAGAGCAGAATTCAACTTCTCAGTAAAAGTTTAAACAAAGTTTAAAACTGGTAATCCCTAAGGTGAAAAATTTGTCTATTGCCATCAGTGAAAGAAGTAAAAATTGGAAGTCCTTCAAGAACATCACAATGCCTCTGGAAGATTATCTGTGGAAGGTTTACAGATTATTCGCACAGGATCTTGTTACCTAACAGGCTACAGTGAAAATCAGATGGCTCGGCTCCTACCTTAATCTTTATCTAGACTGATAAAATTGAGTTTTAAACAATTTTCCTGTGAAAACTTCCACAAGAAAGGCATAGGACTTAAGTGTCCTATGGTGGGAATTCTTACTAACTCACTGTGATACGTTTTTCTAAAGATACTGAGAGGTCCTTGGATCAAAAGCTCTATCTACACATATCGTATACCTGTATGTTAACAGCAATAAAAGCCTGTTTGGGTAAAAGAATTTTTCTTGTTTGCATCTTTATTGTGAGAACTGCAGGGCTAAGCAATACTAGCGCCTTAAAAATTCCAACAGATAGAATACCGTTTTCCCCTACAGTGTCATCCAAGTGGTACACAGTAATACACAAAAACACACGTATTTGTAAGTTTTAAATATGTAAGCCAAGGTATAAACTGAAGTATTTCCCTTCTTTCAAATGTATAGGAATGTATCCTATTAATAAATAAACTGTTCAAAGATTGCACTGGGGCTCAGATGGCACACCAGCCACCATCTCTGCAAGACAATTGGCCTATTTGGCATCCCCAGTGCTCTGCAAATGGCTCAGATACCTCTGGAAAAATAAAAGAGAAGCATCTGAGAACACTGGGGAATAATGAGCAGTGATCTGCTTGTTATGAGATGTATTAATCATATGGCTTGGAGGAGAGGTAACAGATGACTTCATTTAACAACATGGTTACAGTGACTCACTGCCAGGAATGGAAAGAGGTGACCAAGCTGATCGGCTGACTTTCCACTCCAACATTCCTTACCCTATCAGAGTGCCTTGGCATCTCTGCCGCCCCAGGGCATGTGCAACAGCTGCACCCCAAACATATTTTGCTCACCTTTTCCCCAGTGTACAAAGAACAAAAAGGTCAGTATTTCCTCTTGACCACAATCCTTGACCTAAACCGTGATAGGACAGAAGACATGAGAAGGTGGTGATGACCAATCCATTTTAAAGCTCTGATTTGCTTTGTCCACGATGCTCCACATTGCTGACACAGGGCAAGAGCTGACGAGAGATGGAGAAAACCGTATTCCAAAGCAAACAGATCTATCCGTTGGCCTCTCAGGAGGAGTTGGCTATATATCCTGGAATGCCTAATGTTCAGAAAATTTATCTTGGTAAAGGCTCAGGAAAATGTATGTTTTTATTTTACCCAAAGTAAAAATATTGGTCAATGTGAAATTAAAAAGTGAAAATAATACTCCCCCTTGTAAAAAAATTCCAGCCTCCTACACTGACTGTATCTTGTAGACGTCTAAAACAAATAACATGAATTTTATGTGGTTTTTTTCTACTAACATTTTATTGGTATTTATAATGTAGAGACTTTTAAGGGGGGAAAAAGGCAAGTTACAATAACACACCAAAGCATTTAGAAAAGGCTGTGGCTGCAGAGGACACAGACCATGCTACCTTCCTCTTTCTTTCAAGGTGAGTAACAGAAAACAGCAGACAAGTAATCCAAATCCTTTCTGTTGCCACTGAGGCACACAGTAGCATAGAAATAACATATTTCAGATGGTCACCTTTTCACACCTCATATTCTGATTCCAGCAAAAGAACTATGTCTTCAGACCCACAGAAGTAGTATGTGTAGATCATCATTAATACAATGGCAGCAAACAATCAAAAAAGCCCCAAAACACAGTAAGCTGTGCTCGGCTCACAAAGTAGTAATATGTAGGAGAAGGGTGAGCAGCCTGTGTGATAGTCCTGTAACTTAACAGAGTTCTGAGCACATTTTTCTCCTAAGTGCTTGAGCCAAATGTCAGTAACTACACTGTCTGGAAAGGTGAAACTTGTAATCATGCTTTTTAAATCTCTGACCGGTACCCAAGACATGTTTGAGATGTACAAATGCAATTGTTTGTGGCACTTGTTGAATATAGCAGATTTTATACCTGAGTGCATGATTGATGTTAGCCAGTTAATCCTTTAGAATTCCCATAAATTAGCTCTTGAGACTTCTCTTCAGGAGAGTATTGTTATTTGGATTTTACGGTTATTGACACCTGACAACCTTTTCAGCTGCCAGTGTCATCTACTACTGTCTTAATTGGGAAAATTTTAAGCAAGACCTCTTCCTCCCAGCCTTGAGGACAATGGTCTTGAAATGAAAAGCTCTGGTGTCTTACTTCAAATCCAGTGGTTGTCCCTATGATCTCTCAAGGAATATCTCATCATCTGGACTTGGTTTAGACATGGAGCTAAGTATATAGCTGGCTTTGTAATACTGCATACAGATCAAGCTAGCTTAAAGATTCAGCTGACTAACACCCCAGGATGGAGTGTGAGGAGCTCCTGTTGTTCCACTGGGTGATTGGCCTGAATTCTAAATCGTATTTCCATCATGTTTAAGTAAAGTTCCCACTGGATGAAAAAGGGGAAACATCACCTCCATTTTTAAAAAGGGAAATAAGGAAGACCTGAGGAGCTACAGGCTAATCAGGTCTGACCCATCACAAGCACAGAGTCGATTCTCCAGAAAATGATGCTAAGGCACATGGAACATAAGGAGGGTGACTGATGACAGCCAACATAGCTTCTAATAAACGCAAATTTTCCTAATAAATTTGGTGTCTTTCAATGGCAGGGTTACAGCTTCGGTGGATAGGGAAGAGCAACTGATGTAATTTATCTGGAGTTGTGCAAAGCATTTGACACTGCCCCCCATGACATCCTTGTCTCTAAACTGGGCAGGCACAGATTTGATGGATGGACTGCCTGGTGGATAGGGAATTGGCTGAATGGCAATTGGCCACACTCAAAGAGCTGTGGTCAACAGCTTGATGTCCAAGTGGAATCCAGTAAGTAGTAACTGGTGGTGCTCCTCAGGGGTCAGTATTGGGACTGGCTCTGTTTAGCAGCTTTGTGGGTGACATGGACAGTGGGATCAAGAGCACCCTCAGTCCGTTTGACTATGACACCGGGCTGTGTGGTGTGGCCAACACGCTGGAGGGAAGGGATGCCATCCAGAGGGACACTGACAGGCTGGAGATGTGGGCCTGTGTGAACCTCATGAAGTTCAACAAGGCCAGGAGCAAGGTCCTGCACCTGGGGCAGGGCTCGGGGCAATCCCAAACACTAACACAGGCTGGGCGGAGAATGGATTGAGAGCAGCCCTGAGGAGGAGGACTTGAGGGTTTTGGTTGATAAGATGCTCAGCACAAGCCAGCAATGTGCACTCGCAGCCCAGAAAGCCAACCCTAACCTGGGCTGCTTCCAAAGCATCATGGCCAGGTGGATGGAGGTGACTCTCCCCCCTGCTCTGCTCTCATGAGACAATACACAGAGTGCTGTGTCCAGCTCTGGGGCCACAACATAAGAAAGACATGGACCCATTGGAATGAGTCCAGTTGAGGGCAATGAAGATGATCAGAGGGCTGGAGCACCACTCCTGTGAAAACAGGCTGAGAGAATTGGAGTTGTTCAGCCTGGAGAAGAGAAGGCTCTGGGAAGAGCTTAGAGCCCCTTCCAGTACCTGAAGAGGCTTCCAAGAGAGCTGGAGAGGGGCTTTTTCAAGGACAAATAGTGATAGAACAAGAGGAAATCGCTGTAAACTGAAAGAGGGTAGGTTTAGATTGGATATTAGGAAGAAATTCTTCACTGGAAGTATGGTGAGGCATTGGAACCAGCTGTCCAGAGCAGTTGTGGGTGCTCCATTCCTGGAAGTGTTCAAGGCCTGGTTGGATGGGGCTTTGGGCAACCTGGTCTAGTGGGAGGTGTCCCTGCCCTTGGCAGTGGCATTGGAACTAGATGATCTTTAAGGTCCCTTCCAACCCAAACCATTCTATGATTCTGTGATATACAATGAACAATTGTTTTGCTTCCAGTACAAGACAATATAACCATTGCTTAGCTCAAGTTGTTTCAGTAAATACTGAAGCAAGTTTAGATTTAATTAGTTATATTAATGCCCACAACTCTCAATCAAGCATGTTTCCACCATAATGCCCTTAAAAGTTTTATGTTTGTACATTAAGCCAGAAGTTCTTTCACAGATCTGCTTTTTTCAGAACCATAGTCAAAATAAAGACGTTAAAGTAATAAAGGCCTGGAATCCAGTAATAATATGTTAATTCCAATACCACAGAATGGTAAAATTCCTTCACATTTCAGCGAACAATCTCGCTTACTTTCTTAGGCTACGATGACTAAGGAAGTCTCTGAGGGGGTGGAAAGGCATGTAGAAATGTTCTGGGTTGCTGCTTGCTAACCATTCCAATGGAAGCAGCCTACTGCCTCTAATGAGCTCACTATTTTAAAACAAAGATATTGCACCAACTGTAGAGCTTGCTGGTGCCACCAATTAGTGAAAATATAGGCTTGGTTATTGTTCCTTCTAAGGTAAAACTGTCATTTGAGAGCATCAAAGCCACTCTCATTGTTGCTGAAAGCATACTTCACTGTACCATCTCTGTGAAAAATTATCCAGAGGATGGAAAAATAAAAATATATAGTATATTAAAAATAATGCTATGACGGCTGCTATCCAGATGCAGCTGTTAGCTCTTACTCGTCTATAAAGGGTCTTTTCCAACAAATGATTCTATGATTTAATTTTCTTAAGCATGAAAGCTCATAAATGTGTGACTTTTATATTGGACTGCCTGTCTGCAAGGCATAATGTTTGATTTAGTGCATTAGTTTAACATTAGATACTAGGACATAGAAAAAGATGGGAGATTCTGATACAGTGTCAGACACATCAACACCACCTTTCTCATGCAACAGTGAAAGTCAGTCTGAGATTAAGACAGAGGCTGTTACTGGAACCAGTAGGAACATGATGACCATGTTACATCACTGCACAGTTTGGTGAGACACACAGAAAATGGAGAACCAGCTCAAGGATTTAGGACAAAAAGCACCTTGAGAGCAGAACTTGGATAACGGGGAAGAAACAGAAGAGACACAAATATTTCCAGGTACAAGGCCAAAAAGCAACCCAAGTCAAACAACTAGGGAAAAAATGAGTGGCAAGCTCTGTCAGAGCCGTTTTTGTCCCAAAACTAAAGAGAATGAGAAGATGAATTAGAAACAGATTGGGTTCTGCTCATATGACAAACTGAAATCTCCACAAGAAAAACACAAATGCGCTACGTAGCTTGTTTAGCTCCTAAGGGTGCAAGAGAGGCAGTCCTGATTGAGAACCTGTAACTGACCATGAAATTCTTAGTTCTGTCCCCAAGGAAGTAGAAATCACATTAAACAGCACTTTCTGTCTCTGAGGCTGCAGCTATTCACTTACCCCCACTACACACATACACCTTCCTTTATTGTCTGGGAGTGAAAAGGAAGCAAAATCCTAGAACTCTTGGTCTTCTGTACAGAAAATACATAGTATTTACTTAGGAACTAGCTTTCTGTAAGTAACCCATGCCCCAAAGAGATAACTTCTACATCATAGTTTTGCACATAGTAATTGACATTTGCTTGCATTTTATAAGACCTGGTTTAAACCAAACAACATCTGAACCATCTCAAACTGCTGGAAACTACAGTTCATTGGGAATTCTCCAGTGACATTTGCTTGTCAAAAATGCTGGTTTTATAAATTGTCCCCAGAGCATTTCAGCCAACACCTGGTGACATCCTGTCTCTTAGGCAGGTCTTAGCATGTCTGGCTTCTTGCCAGCATGTCTGCTGAGCTGTTGGGAAGCCTAGTTTCCCAGACTGCTGTATGCCCTTCCACTGAAGTTCTCAGTACTGGTACTTACTCAGAAGCCTTGCCAACCTCAGTCAAACCAGAGCTTTTGGGATCAAGGACCCTTGCCTCCTGCCTGAAAATGGATTGCACTGTAGCCTGTAGGTGTCTGCAGGATGACATCTGTCATTATACTGAATCCCAAAGCTTTTATATTCCCACTTCTGAAATCTGTTCAGGCTGCCTGGCTTCAATACTGCTCCAAAAGTTGGGAAACAAGTGGATTAGAAATCTTAAGTCCTTGATCTCAGGACAGATAGTGCAATGAACTGTGGGCTCTGGAAGCCCCAGAACCAACAAAATTTCCCCCAGTTTGATTCTTCTCTGCAACCCACAGCACTAAAACTGACCAAAATTAAGTCAGACACCATCAGTCAGTCCAGCATTCCCTGCAGCACAGTAAATTTCAGATATATCGTGTTTCCTGTGGTTTTGGCTTTTGTCAAAAAATGGGGGGTAAGTCTCCCCTCTTCCTTCCTCCAACCTCAAAGAAAACATTAAAATCTGTGGAAGGATGAAAAATTTTTTTCCCAGTAAGCTCTACCTGCAGAAGCGACATATTTGGCTATTTCATGACAGTATCCAGAGATCTCTGTAATACAGACATTGGTATTTCCAGGTCTGTTTTCTATAGCTCTTCTCTATTAGGAAGAGATTTATTTTCCTTTCACCAGGCAGAGGAGAATGCACCTTGCCCTGCAGAGGCATTTTTAAGTTTCGAAATGGCCCCTTCTATTTTTAGCATTTTCTTTAAGATTGCTTCAGTCAGTGCTTGATAAAGTAACCTGCACTGTATCAAAAGGCTGGTGCAGAAGCCCCGGGAAATCATAATTTTCCTAAACCTTTATGCTAAGTCTCTCAATTCATGCTACAGAAGCTAATACAGCATGAACAACACTCATCCTATTAAATCTTTGGGTTCTTGTGTCTAAAAATTAATTCCTTCAGGGTTTGTTTGTTTCTAGATATCATGTGCTCAGTCCAGGATACATAGCATTTTGTCAAGAATATGAAGAAAAAAGCAAAAGTATCTTTGAGAAGTATAACTGAAAGACTGCCAGAGAGCTCACAGAATGTCAAAATGGTGTGCAATATGCCCAGACTTGTTTTCCTTTCCAGTTAACTGAATGTTAGGCATAATTTAGAGCCTGATTCAGTACAAAATACAGTCAGTTACTCTACAGTAAAAGCTTGCATAAGAATTCTGTAACACTGAGCCTGAATGAGTTCTTTGCTAAATCATGCCCTCAAGATTCCCAGAATGCACAGGTATGCTGGAAATGGGGAAAGAAAAGGGGACAGACTCCTTACCACTGATAGGGGTAGCAGACCAGAAGGTCACAGTGGAGGGTGGGAGGAAGCACTGTTCTGCTCCATTTGGGCAGAAGAATTTTGTGTTTGTTCAGAAGCACAAGAAACTTTGAAACACCATATAAGGACTGGGACTCAGGCCCTGCTGGAAAAACCTGCTGGATCTGAGCTCTGTGCATAACTCATATGAACATTAATGAGAGTTAAATGCACGCATTGAAAGAAGAATAGACCCCTTAGTGATTTGTCAAGATAAAATTCAAAATAACTTTGAATGCTCAGAGGTAAATATTAGGTTTAGGAATTAAAAACAGCAGAAGTAGTGGAACAATTGCCTATAATGAGATCCAGGAACAATCTACCCACTGTACCAGGTTTTCATTAGAGTTATGGCCTGCAGCCATACCACCTTGGGCTGTGATCTTAAAAGCTAAGACCGGTTGGGCTGCTTAGCATTTGGAAGAGAGACCTCCAAGAAAGTTTACCACTGCAGGAACAGTTTAGTGATGCAATAGACAATGTTTTCCCTTCTCATTCAGTATTGGATTCAGGTGTTAGGAGATCTGAAGGTCTTTTGTGTGAGATCTAAATCTGAGGATCTGATGATCTATGATCAGTAAAGCATGCCTGTTATTTCCCATGAGTGTGCAATGTCACTTTGAAAAGGCTACTGCATTTCACTGTAGAGGTGGTTGCATGTCAGTAATAGATAAGAGCTGCCAATATAATGTAATGATCAACTCCACAGTGAAGCTGAAAAGGTACATTTGCCAATACTGGGTAAGTAGTTTAAGTCCCAAAAGCTCCAGAGAGGTGCTAAGAAGCGTTTGCTGTATTTTTTTAAGGGTTCACGTATACCCTAAAAACATCATTCCATCTTAGAGCTCTGCAAAGGGAGGGCACTTTTAATCCTGGGTTTACCGTTGATGTTTCCACATTCATAATTCTGTAACTCCTGCATGCTCAGCTGGGCTAGCTCTGCAGCAGCACCTGAACCATCAGAGCCCGCAAAATGGGCTTCAGGAGCAGCTCCTGAGGAAAGCTCAATTGTCCAGCTGACTAGGAGAACAGCAGACCTGTCCTGTCCCTGCTCTTAAATCTGCTGGGATTGAATCCCTCAGGTATTAGCCCTGCAAGGAATTAGGTACATTGAGTTGTGGACATTAAATACTTTCCTATATCTGAATTGATGGGACTACTCACAGTGCAAAAAGTTAAAGATGCATCTGTGTCCAAAAAATGAAGGCATAAGTGAGCAGTACAGCGACATAAATTCTAACTGATGTTCTTGACTCATTAACCTCTGTGGTTGTCATACAGAACACTGTCTTAACACTGTTTGGTTTGTCCATGTAGGACATGATCCTGCATACTTCTGAGAGCCCTTGAGTCTGTAGTGCTCAAAGGGCTGACTTCATCAGGAATTCACTGAAATACATCAATTGGGGTTCATTGAATTCAATGGGATTTGAGAGCATTTGGCATCCCTTAGGAGGCAATTAGCACCTTCCAGAAAATGGGCCTTAGACAATCAGGTCTAGGAAGTTCAGACAGGTTTTCCTCTGGGTTTTGGGGCAATTACTATTTGTATATCATAAATACCTGCTTTAGTTTTTTGCTTCAATATTAAAATGTAATTTTGAACAGAGTTTGAGCTGTCTGTTAACATTTGGTATGATGCTGGAATTGGACACAGCAAGTCTGTGATACTTGTGAGTAACCTACTGGTGATTTGCCAGAACTGAGCTGCTAAATTGATTTAATATGGAATTTCTTCATAATATGACCCAAACCAAACATCTTTCCCCTTTAGTGTGATGCTTTTATTTGCATCATGTAGCTGAATAAAATGGTCTGTTTGAGATATCCATACAATTTACAGTAGTTGCTCATCTCTGACTTCTTGCAAAAAAGAAAGCCGTAAGTTTGTTGGCTTTTAGATTCCAGGCTATGTCATGACTTGTGCTTGTACGCAGGCCATATTTGTGTAGTATTCCAGTGTTACCATTGACTTCATGGGAACAAGCAGGGTCACATAAAGCAGCTGGTGATACATGTTTGTGAGCAGGAGGGAAAGTGTCAGCACACACTACCCGCTGTCTTATATCAAAAACTTTTCCAACTTACTGTAAAAGAGGTTGGAAGCTAAAGCTGTAAGAAAAGTGCTTCCTTAATTTTTATATTTTTCTTTACATTACATAAACTTAGCCCTAGGACTTCACTCCTCTTGCCACAGGCATTCCTCTTGAATGAGTATGCTTGATATCTGTGTCTCTTATCATAATGCTGAGATAATACTGTGTTCAGCACAATGAAAGCTTTACTACACAAAATGCTGGTTAGGCTCCTGTGAACTGACAAATTGCATTTGAAATCAGTTATTCAGGAACATCCTGGTGATTTGCTTAAGTGTAAGGATCTCATTTTCTACAGACAAAATGGTGAGCGGGGAAGAGACATTAACAATTACTAACATCTGCTTTAACCACTGATAAGGCAAGCACCTCCTGCCCATTCAGAAACCTCTCATATATGGAAATGCAACTACTTTTTCACCAAAAGTGCCCTGTATTTGCAATAGCTCGAACTTTGTTTGAGTAAATGAGACTGCCTGTCTTCCTTCCTTGACTCATCATCCGAAGACCACTGGAGTCCACAGAATTTTTTAAATCAAATCAAACAGGTTATGGATTAGTCCCTTAAAGAAAGACAATCTTGCAGGAAAATGAAGCATTGTAGTTAGTACACTTTGACAACAAAGTATATCATACTCATAAGTAGCAGAAAGCTTTAACACTTGCACACCGATCCTCCTTTGCTTTGTTGTTTTTAGGTTTGTAACTACAATTACTACTAATAGCAGCTTTTAACAGAAAGAATTAAGTAAAAGTCCAGTACTCAATATAATCAGAAGAACTGAAGGAAGCATGTTCCCATTTCATTTCCAAATGCTGTTCTAATCCCTCCTAAAATCCTAGCAGCTTCTATAGCATAGCATGGGAATCCTTATGCTTCAGAAATACATCTTATTTATCTATGCAATAGGCAGCTCAAGGCAATAGAAAAATCCACATTAGAAAGAAGCAGAGTGTAATGCTTTTATAGCATCCTATATCAGCCTTCGCACCAGAAAGATGTAAACCACCAAATGTCGAAAGAGCGTATTATCCAGGATAAACTGAGCACTGCTGCCACTGTCAACAGCTTTAAGAGATGCGCACTTGAAGCACTGACAGCAATAAGTGAAACTCCTGTTTACATTTTTTTTAAAGAAATGCACATCCACATTTTTTTCCCAAGATAATGCTGTAAAGTTCTACCAAGAGGTTACTCAAAACAACTGCAAATAAAGTGCATGTACATAAATAACTTTGTCTGACTTTTTGTTTAATGTCCAAGATGATTGGAACAGATCGTACCATGAACTACTTTCCCTTTGGCTAATTAAATAGCCGTCTCCACTTACCATAAAGCATATTCTTATTAAAACAAGTATCTATATTCACTCTGTTGGATAAATTACTTCCAAGTAAGTGCCATAAAGCCCATTACATTCCTGCTTTAGAAATGGATCAGGTCCAAACAGACAATCAAAGGATTTCACTGGGATTATTTTAGATTAGAAAAACTATGGTAGACATGAGGCACTGACAAGATCATAAAGACATAAAGGATAAATTAGCAGTTACATACCAAAGTACTCCAGCAGTTTCTAGCATATTCAAAAAGGTAAAAAAAAAAAAAAAAAAAGGAAAAAACGCTATTGTACTAATCTAAACATAAATGGAAATCTGTTTATGCAGAAATCAAATGTCATGACTAAATGTTATCTCCCAAACAAATCACATAGCTATTTCAAAGCTTAAAACCCAATATAGAAGAAATAACCAAGTTCACCAACTAGCTGAGTAGAAACTTACTTCTTTCCACAAGTTCCTTTTTAAATTGAATTGAAAAGACCATGTTATGATCGACCATATTAATGAGTCATTATTGCATAACTGTATTTTTATTGCAGATATATTACCTGCTAAATGATGCTGTTTTTCCAGAAAAAGTTCACAGTACAGATTCTATGGGAATGTTTCCTGCTGACAGTTCCTAAATCTTTCAGAAGCTGTCAGCAACCTCAGAAATCAAGTCTGCAGTACCCTAGCAAGCAGAAGCATATGCACAGGCTTTCTATTTTTAAACAGCAATCCAAACCATTAACGAAACACCTTAAACATAAAAGATTATTGAAAATAAGATGATCCTATCTCACTTGTCAATCTAAAGGACACTGTCAATTACATGTAATTTAAGCTGCAATTTCTATAAATATAACTTGACATTTAAAATATACTTTTTTCCCTCCACAAACTTCTGCCCAAACTGATTATCCTCAGACTCACATTAACGAATCCTCAAAACTAAAATAAGTAACATCAAGTAAAATAAACATTTCCACAGAGAACACTGATCCATGGGGAACACCCTGTCTTTTCTGTTTACCTGTATCCAGCCTGCTTATAACACATTCTTCACCCATGCAGCTCATTAAAGGGTGGCAAGTCAGCCAGAAGCTTACAAGAAATTAAGCAAAAAGGGCTGTAATTGCAATCAATTACTAAAGATGACCAGCCAGAATTTTGAAGAGTCCTCATGCTTCACTGTAGTGTTCTTGTTCTGCTTTCTACATTTTTTCTGAATGAAGACACAGAAACTCAGAGTAACTCTTTGCTAGAAATAGGATCGTACCAATACCACAATGTATTATTAGACACAGAACATGAGCACAAACACTCCTTATCAAAGCTTACTAGAGAAAACTGATTACCATTGCTTCCATCAAACCAAGATTACTTTCTTTTCATTATAGTGGCCATTTTCAAAGTGATGCTTAAGAATTTACAGGCACAAACTGTTACTGGTCGATTGGATTTTTATGACTAATTTCCTCATTTTCTGTTATGAAGATTTGTCTACATAAACCTGGTACACAGTATCATGACTACATTTTAGCATGTTCCTTTGTTTTGGATTTTAGCTAGAAGATAACTTTCTCAAGACCATAATGTACTCTAACATACAATATTTTCATGCTGCTTTTCAGCTGGCCTGAGCAATACAGAGTAGCTAGGAAACTGCCACAGTGGGAAAAGGAAATTTCTGCACCACAGCCAAGAGTTTGAAGGTTTTATTACTCCTAAACCAACCTCTCCTACATTCTTCAGGGCTATGAGTCAGGACAAGGGTCATAGTCCAGAAGTCACTGGCTGGCAGAACATGTTCTGTGAAGGCCACTTTGTCTGCTGATCTTTGCTTAATAAGTAACAATTCAAATAGATGTGGACCATCTATTTGATAAGCAGTCATTTCCACCAATCTTGCAGATGCTGCTTTGAGACCTAGTTTAGTAGTCCAGCCCATCATCTGTGAAAGCCACTGGCTACTCACAAACAAGAATAAACCAACTCATAACTCCTGGATGGAACCTCATCAGAACAAACTGCAACTGTTTGGAAGGGCAGACAAAATCTGCAGGTTTTTAATCTTATCACCACTGATGCTGCAGGTTCAACAGTTCCATACTCATCACATTAAATAACAAGGATTTTTTTTTGGCTAATCTCAATTGTTTTCCAAATGAACACTTAACTGCAGTTGGCACTATAGAAAATGCTGTAAACACAAAACCCATGGTCATATAAACGTTGCTTTAAAACTGAAACCCAGGAAAAGAAGGTGAAAATGGGGATTATGATTTGCCTTAATGAGAGGAAGGAAAGGATGGATCATAAAATATAAAGCACATGCATGGAGGTACATGGATATATTTTATACACACACTTGCATCTATATGTATGCATGTATATACTTCTGGTCTATACATATATTGGGCATTAGAGATATTTTTCAGCAAGTAAGGAAACCTAGTGCAGGATTTCAATTTTGCATAAGATTTACAATAAGTAAAGAATCTAAAAATACTTACAGTTTTTATTATTTTCTCATTGCCAGTTGCCTCTTCTCTGCTATGGATTGATGTAAACATCTTCACATGATAAACAGGATTTTGCCTTCCACCCTAACTTCAAGTGCAAAACCTTCAGCTGAACTTTAACAAGCTAACACTTACAGATCTGTTCCTATGTTTTCTGGGGTAATAGCACACTTTTAAGAAAGTTTTGGAGATACGAAAGCACAAATGCTACAGCAGAATATGGTTTGTCATATGCTGTCCAAAACCTTTTAGAAAACCGTAACTCAGTTTTGAGAATTACTTTTAGGCCTTCAGCAAGTCTACAAAGCCCTTCTTTCCTTAGGTTCCCCACCTACAAAGTTGAGACAATCATCATATTTCCTTCAAAAAACCCTTTGATACCTACTGAATAAAAATCACCTAAGGAACTGGCACAGATACATACATACATACATACATACATATATATATGCAATCAACTCTGTAAGTGAATTAAAGCTGTGGGTACAGATCCATGTATAGAACAGATTGGCAAGTTAATGTTCCTACAAAAATAGAACTATGAAACTACCATAATATTTATGGTCCAACTTTGTTTTCTAAATCCTATGGAGCCTTAAGTCAAGATTGAGCATTATGCTATATACCCTATATTTTGAATAGACAGAATTTCTATAGAACTACCTATTAAAGACTTAACACAGAAGTATGTCTTCAGTCTCAAATGAGTACTCTAAAGAAACATACTTATGAAAAACCACTGGCATTGTTACAGCTAAGTTTCTCCAATATATCATACATCACTCACATAACTGCAATACTTATGATTGGAATGGGTTGATTAAAGTTTTTTTTAATTTTCCAAATTGTTTTCCTTTGCATATACTGAAACTCAATTATTTTGTCCAAAATTTTGTCATTGTTTCCCCAATGGATATATTAAAGGAGCTCTCAGAACCATTACTCAGATACTTTTTAAACATACACCGAGTTTGAACAAAGCAGGGTTACATTTTGTTCTAAGTGTGTTAAGTCTTCTGAAAAGGATTGATTGTATATGATACACACGAGCTCACTTACTAGAATTGTTCATTTTTCTGAGGTGAATGTTCAGCTATATGCCTCAGGGCACAATTACTGGTCTGAATCACTTTTTCAGATAGTATATTTTGGTGAGTGTGTGGTGGTTACACATAGGCAAACGCGGACTAGCAGGAGCCAAAGGAGAAGCAGCAAGATGAATGCTAATATTTATGAAGTTAGAATCCAGCTACAATTTAGCGGGTGCAAATGCAAACTTCTAACAGTCATGCAAAAACTGACAAAACCCAGTAAGAACCAGCTCAGTTTAAAGTCTGCCTGTGGTTAAAAAAGCAGGCATAACACCTGCTAACTGTTACATAGCAGATTTTATGCTTTTTATCTGATTTGCTCCATATTTTTTATCTCAGCAGGCATCTACTATCAGCTCTGCTGACTGACTGTGCCTTCTAGCAAGTCCTTGCAGCCATCAGCTTGTCCTTCAGACTTTCATCCTTCCAGCACACCTCATTTGTAGCTATCACAGAATCTCTTTTTGTCCCTCTGTGGTCCTTCTTGACTAAGACCTGGTATCTGTAAAACCCTTGAGATTCGGGCTCTCCAAGGAGCTCTAATTCCCGTCTTCCTCTCACTCTTGTTTCTTTCAGCTCACAATACGCTGTGCTAGAGGCCAACTTTTTTTTTCTGTCAAGGTTTAACAAGCCTTGTAAAATGTGTTACCTCAAATCTCCTCATTTTTATCATGAAGTGAATGAACTACTACTAAACACTTGGGAATTGCTAAAATGGGAAGAAATGAGTTCCCTTCTGCTGTGGCCTCTAAGTCATGTCTAGTGGTGTATTTCAGTTATTTCAGCCCTTTCCCAAGAGCAAGTCCTCTCTCCTACAGCACCTTTTCTTTAAAGCCCAAATTACAGCCACATGCTAGTTCCTTGTGAATTTTTATCTCTAAAATCTGTTGTTTCCTAGGCCTACAAACATGATGAGAATCTATAGCTGAAGGTCATGGGAGGTATCTTCTGTCATAAACAAGAGAACAGGAATCCATATCTCCTTTGGATGATTCCATCTAATCAAGAGCTGCACCTAACTGATAGAATGCTCTTTTGGTCTGTTGTACAGCTGTGTTTAGGACTTCTTCTGAGCAGCAGGGGATTAACACTTATTTCTTCTTCCCCTCTGCAGGCGTTACAGTGGATGTCCCTTAGAATTCCACCAATACATCATGCCCAGAAGGGAATTGGATGGAGTTAAACCAGAAGTTCCCTAGATGTGAATGAATGGCCCTGTCATTAGATGATCACACTGACTACCTTCTGCTTAGTTTTCGCAGAAAAATACTATCTGTCTTCTAACAATAGAGGTCTAATAGCTCTCTGGCTTATGGTTGCTACTGAAATAAAGCAATGCTTCCATCCATACCAGAAGTACCTTCTTTATTAGGGTCTGAATACATATTATTCTGAAAGTCACATCTCTAATAGAATCATCATTTGGATTTTCCAAAAACCTTGTGAATAGACACAGCCTAGCAGATAAGAGAGTCTATCTTGCCTACATTCTGGTATTGACAAGAATAAGGAAGTCATTAAATATTTTATTCAAAAAAGGTTATTTCTCCAGGCTTCTTTCTTTTTGCAGTATTATTTATATTAGATAAAAGATCCACCTAGTCAAGTATCCTGACTCTGACAACATCCATCAGACACTGAAAACCACATGAATAGAGGTAAGCATGTAGTAACATTTCTCTTGAGTACTTCCCCATCAGGAACACTAGCACTAGAGTTGTATGCAGTGATCCTTGATGCATTCCACTCCCCCAGCTCTGATCTTCCCCTATCATTTTTGAAATTGTGAAAAGTTTTAGCACTATGGGATAAGGATTTCCACACTGCTTTGCCTCTTCTGCTGATGTATCACCTTCAATCAGGAAGCATCAGTCAGAATTCCAGCTTCTTTTTAAACCATACAACTTTTACATACTCTTCAGAATAAACAAGAAAAAAAAAATTCTTTATCAAACACTTCTTCCTTTAAAACACTACATTTATGCTATTACATAAAAATACCCAAATAAGGCTTAATATAGCAAATAAGAGATGACAGAGCAACTAAGTGGTGTTTGTTACAGAAACAACAAAAAAAACAAACCATCCAGGAAAGAGACTTCTGTATTGCTTTCTTAAAAAATATTATCAGTTTATCTGACCGAATGTAGGCTGTGAGGTGCCATTAAACATATTCAGCCACAGTACATGCTGCCATGGTCACACCCAGGCATCCTCATGGCCAGCACTACTGCTCATGGTCCTTTACCACTGCAGGAAGACATTATCAAGAGCCCTTTTGTGCCTGCTGGCTTCAGAGGTACAGGAAGCCAAAGCAAAGGATGGTATAACCTATAAAATACATGTGACTGCCTCAGACAAACTTTCTACTGTGTTTCTGTACAGGAACTCGTGTAGAGCAGTACACAGTTCCTACCATCACACAGTAATTTCATGTGAAATCTTTACCACCTAGGCAGCATGGCAAGGCAGTGTTGAAGACAAGAGCTTCCAAGAGATACTAGAAGATATAAAGTACAGGCTTACACAAGTGCCTTGTACAGGTAAGCACCCACTCCACTGGCCTTAAGATGATATCTGCCCACCAGACTAGGAGTAGAACCTGCACATGTGTGCAGTCACACACTCCGGAGGGCACATATACATACACTGATATATTCACAGAAATGCAGAAGACAAATGCCAAGCTGTGACATGCAATATTTTCTCTCTAGAAGTGTATCAATACTGGTTTATTTTTAAAGTCTATAGCTGATTTCAAGTGTGGGTCATACCAGCTTCATCTAATCGCACACTCATTTATCAAATATGTTGTACTACATCACCAAGAAAAAGTGTGAGCTGCTTTCTAAATCAGCTGTATTTGCCAAGAGTATTTTGGACAATGCCACCTGCCCAAGGAATTATTTCTGCTAAGATGTGTCTTAAAGCCGTCTTGGCTGTGGGGCTGCATCCACTTTTCAGTAAAATCAATGGATACCCTTGACTTCGGTGACAACAGAGTAAAGTTTCATGCCATAAGAATATAATGCCCACAATATTTGTCAAAGCAAGTTCATTCTGAGATCCTCTGTCACTGTGAGGAAAACCCAATTACTGGCTCACTTAAACTGAATTGTGGTTTAAGACCAAGTGCTAAATCAAATTCAGTCATACACGGCCTCGGATTTAAATATGTATTTTAAAGGGACAGTTAAATAGTTTAGGCACCACATTCACCAGCTAATTCATGTTTAAAATAAGTCTGATGCAATCTGAAATATGCAGTATGTTTATACTTCAGAATGAAATGTTTGTTGGAATATCTGAAGCAGTCTAGTGTCAGAAATATACAACCCATAATTGTTCAGCACTCAGGGAGTCCACTTGCTCAGAGAAGCTTGTTTAAAGCTCAGTTTTATAGCCTGGGACTGGTTGGTATAGAAATACACATGGTATTAAGGTCAGCTAGTTAAAATACATCAGTTCGTATCTGCTGGGATGGACTTGGAAATCCTAAACCACATAAGGCCGTAGAACTGATGTATGAAGGACAGCTAGACTGAGAGAAAGCCAGTCCAGGATGGTGAGGAGATGGAACATGCCAAAGGAGTGAAGATAATCACTTGGAAATTGCATTAGTCTGGATTCTGTATTCCCTTAAAATGCTCCTGGAACTGCCCTGTGCCAGTAAACTGTTTCCTGAAACGCCAGCATTTCAGACTTCAGATGCGTATTTTTTTAAACTTCCAGAATTATTAAATAATGAGAAAATAAAATGAAAATTAGTATAACAACAGTACAAGATTCTTTTAACAAAAACATTATTTTTATGCAAATGTAAGCACAAGGAATATTACATTAATGACTGCTAAGATTGCTAATGGATATTTGAATGCCAGATTTTAAAGATGAGGATTTTTATTAAATTCATACTTAGAAGATTTCAGTGGCAGACAAATTGATATACTTCTATATCAGCAATAGTATAATGTAAGGAGAAAGAGCTGATACCTTGTGAAGTCAACATCATAATCTGTTCTGGTACAGGCAAAATTTAAGTGATTCCTACTATTTCTGACACTTACCTCAGCCCTTCCCTTTTATCACACCTTATATTTGTGTTGATTCCCAAGTAGGCCACTGAAAGCTTTTTTGCTGACAAGAAAACCAGGTACCAGGGTCAGCTTTTCAACATTGAAATGCACAGCTGGCAGGTAGGATTAATCTAAAACTATCCTGTAGTTCTCTTAACTCTTAGAGCAATTCCTTCATTCCCATTAACAGCGCCTTTTACCCAAGTACAGTAAGTGTTAAGCCTCACAAACCATGAAAACTTAAGATAACAGTGGCTGTACATCAAGGTCCATCAGGTGGTGGATATCAAACTGCTGTTCTCAGTGCTGTGGGCTCCATATATTAGCAGTCAGAATAGTTGAATCAGCACACAAGTCCATTTCTTGAAAGGTATTAATCTTTTTAAAGGTGAAGAATTAATAACAGTGAGAGAGAGAGAAAGGGTGAGAGTAATGCAATCTGTTACAGGACTGGGAAAGTGCAAATGAAGATTGGAGCCATAGTTAGCTGTCGCAAGAGATTGCAGCCTCTGGTGAACAAACCCTCTCAATTCACTGGCATTTGTCACTCTACTGCATTCTAGCCTAAATTACATTTAAAATAATTTTGAGACAGTGGAATTGTTCATAACCTGTGTATAAGAGAGTATGAGTATGGCAGGAGGCTAGAAGTAATGAAAAGGGGGAGATAGATTCTTTATTGATCAACATGTATACCTTGCAGAAGAAATAGGCAGAAGGGAGAAAAGCAGTATGGATTTTCGAGCTTGTATTAAACTACAAGATGGAAATAACTGCAAGTACAGAACTGTCTGCAAAAATTTAGAAACTCAGCAGGGCTTTTAAAATAATCTATATTTTTCTAATCCCAGTCTTCTATTTCCAGTGTTTCAGAAAAGACAAATGAGGATCAGGAATAGATATAAAGAGGAGATGCAAACAGGTCAGATGTCCTAATATGGTCAGCAGCTACACTAAACCCTTGTAGGACCAGAGCTGAAGGACAACAACTGGAGCCTCCAGTTTAGAAATAATTTCTCATTACTTCCCTCTGCTGCTGAAATCAACCCATCAAGGAGGATGGAGCCATTCTGGGTTTGGGAATGTGCCAGGCTGAGGACTCAAGGCTTTTGCCAGCACCAACACATCCACCAATAGAGGAATCCTGGATCTCAACACCCAGTGCCACACAGTGCAGTAAAAGTTTGCTTAAGGTGTCTGCTGCCAGTAGAGGTGCAGGAAAAAGTTCCTTTTTACAGCAAGTACCCAGCCCAGTGAAACAATGGATGACTCAAAAGAAACATCTTCAGGCAGGCTAGTTCATGCCAAATCCTATAAGAATAATTTTGGGACTGATTTTGCCTGTGCTGTGAGGACTCATAGCTGTTATATATTTTTATCTTTACTACTACATACTATTGACATATCTATATATATAGAGATATTAACCCTTTTCCTTAATTTGCTTTACCTAATCTGGTTCACAGCTTCAAGGATAACCTGTGCTAAGAGAGCCCATACACTTATTCCATGATGAGGAAAAACTAGTGGTACAGTTCTGTCCTGTTTTTTATCATAATTTTGTATCCCTTTATTCTTGCCATAGGTAGGAAGCTTCACAGGTGCACCTGAGAGAGCTGCTCTAAACCCCTGTGTTTACATTTACCTATTTTGCCAGTTGCTGAAGTGTCCCATGAACAGGCTTAAATCTTTTCAATCTTCTTCAAGCTTAGTGGGAGAGCTCATGTGGAAGAGTTGCAAGACTGAAATCTAAATATTTCATTTTAGTCTTGCAAATAAATTTATGAGCAATGACATAACATAAAGTAATAGCAGATTTTTTGTTTCTGTTTCAGAGAAAAAAACATGCAAAAAGCAGTGTAACTGTGTTGTATGGTAAGTAGCCTTCATACAAACCATGGTCCAAAACACTGTACAAAGTTACATAAAATAATGGTTTAAGTTACATAATGCAGTTACAAAGACATTGTATGATTAATAAATTAAAGTACTTGATCATAAATCCAACCAGAGAGAAATCAACAAGCACAAGCAAGGCTGAAAGACACATTTTAAGATGGATGTGAGAGGAGATGGAGAATCAGTAAAGCAGACACAAAAAAAAAAGCTTGGTTCATGCTGGTGAAGCACAGAAGTGGAGTCTTGCGATGAGAAGCTGTGGTTAAGGACAGAAAAGCTCTTGGCAAAAAGGGTGGGAACAAAGAAGCTGGTGTTCCACTGTCTTGTTGCTCATCCTGTCAATTTACCCCTAGGGAATTGGATGAAGTACAGTCAGATTAGACTGGTAGTATTTAGAGCAATTGATTTTGCTCAGATAGAAAAAGAGCTGGAAGACATGGAAATAGAAGCAGAACAGGTTGATTGGATCTGAGAGGACCACTGTGGCCACAGCTGCAGGAGTGGCAAAGGCAAATGAAGACGAGAGGATTTAGTGAGCCGGTATAGAGGAGCGAGCTGTTTTGTACCTGGCACATTTTATATTCAGCAGGAGCAGAATCAGAGTTCCTGGAGGGTGTGTGCTGTAGAGGTGACATTCAGAGGCAATGTGAAAGGTGATGCAAACCAGGTCCTCTACACCAAGGTGAATTAGCTGCAGTCAATCACTTGTCTCAAACTCAGTCTATGCATGTCCTGATAACTAGTGTGAGTCCTATACTAGGAATTCTGAACTGGCTTTTCATAGAAAAAAAAAGTCAACTGCAACAATTAGCCTAAATACACAATGTCTGTGAACCCAAATACAGTTCTCTCCTGCTTTCCCAATTAGCATATTGCTAAGAGGCAAACCAAGCAAGGCTCTAGAGAAAGTCTGAGGCGCAAGCAAAGTGATCTCTAAACTAGGTGCCTCACAAAGTCCTCAAGCAACTTTCAGCTTCCTCCTTAGGCAACAACAAGGAAACAGATAAAAAAGCTTGTGGTGAGTTCCAGGTATAGAGACACCAGTAGCTTTCTGGAAGTCAGCTGTAGTCTGGGCAGTACTATACTGACATAAACTCCACTGATGTGGAGGCCATCATGACACTAATGACAAAGGATTTTAAGAACACATTTAAGAACTCATTTAAGAACTCAGATTTTTTTTTTTTTCAATTTTGTGACATATATCTTTGGTCTGGGGGCAATGCTGGCTGGGATCAGCACCATTTTCCCACACCTTCTGCAAAGAGAAATCCCTGCTCTATCACCAAATATCCTTTTAAATGGTAAAGGCCTCCCTTCCTTCTTACCTTTTCAGGAAGAACATCACCTCTCACCTCACTCACCCTGGGCCAACTGCCACTGACCATGGGTGACTAATTTACAAGGTATTTTCATTAGAAAGCAAACTCACCACGACTTTACATAAAACAGTATCTGAATAGGATGTCATATTAATAGATGCAGACTAAAAGAATGCAAACAGAATTCCTAACTGTGCTGCACAGATCCTTGTGACAAGATACCATCAGTTAACCCTTTGTAGTAAGCAGCAGTGACCTTCCACTCAGTATAACAATGAGAGTCTGCCACTAAAGTCTTGGACCAGTCTTTGTCCCACTTTTCCTCATTCAACATCATATGCTGAAAACATTTTCCAGACAGAGCGCCTTGTCTTTAAAACTATGATACAACCAGAAAGAAAATGGGAAGCAGAAGGATAGGAATTCAACCCAGTTCGGTCTAATTTTTAAATGAAGTCAGTGTTTTTTTTACTGTAGATGCCTGCTTACTTATTCAACTCAAGTTCACTCTTAGGGGGATCTTGTCAATAAAGTCAAATCAGACTCTCTGTGAGCAGGGAGGTTTTTGAGGGTCTTTTTTGAGGGCTTCATTAAAAGCAGACAGTTCCTCTAACCTTTTAGCAGAACCTGTTATCTGATGACGTGAATTAAAGTCTCTCAAATGACTAATAATCATATCAAGGCTGCCATGTCAGCTTGTAGATTTGAATAAGAGGGTCTGAAAACATTTGCATGCCTCGATGTGCCAGTGCTAAGAAGCTAATGTGATAGTGCTGTCATAAAGCACTGGAAAGACATGACTTAATGTAATCTGTCATGTCATATGCTAATCTTCAGCCATTACTTGAGTGCTGTAAGTAAGTAGAAAGCATTTGGGAGAAATCCTTTTCAATTTCTCTGAGTACCACTTCTGCTGCTGGTCAGCTCAAATGGGTTTTGTGCATTTAATGCAGAGCTCAAGTCAAGTTGGTTTAGGTCACACTTAATTAACCAGCACATTGATGGGTTGGGCTGGTACAACACTATGGAAAATGGATATTCCTGATACTGCCTAACAAGTAAATATTTCATATGCTGATGGAAAAACCAAAACCAAATAAAAATAAGACTTCTTCAGTCCTTGATAAGAATGTGTCCATTTCACAAAACCACTGACTTCTTGAAAAGATCCTGTTTTCTATGTATTTCAGGGCCTCACTTACCTTGTTTCTATGTGTAAAGACAATTTAAACAAAGATGATTATAAATAGTTAAAGACATTTCCGTTTGTAACTGCAAACTTTTAAAACACCTAATCTGGACTTGTCATTTAAACTACAATAGACAAGAGGCAGCTTTAAATGCAATGTACTTTTTAATAAGAACTGAGAAAATGATCAAAGGGAAAATTTCACTGTACTTACTTGTTTTAGGAAAATGGCACCAACATTCTTTTAATAAACAGGAGGTAGAAGAGGGAGAAATACTCACAGTGCTAAGTACAGCATGTGGAAAAGAAAATGAAACATATTAGTGAGAATGACAGAAATTTCAGGACAATTTTAGCAAAGTGTGAAGGGATTTTGAGTCAATACTTGAAGGTTATTTTAATAATAGCTACAGCCTATTCAAATAAAAGCTTAAGAACCCTGTGCCTTTTGCAGCTATGAGGATGTTTAGCAGGGCTTAGCAGTTTGCAACCTGCCCCAGCTAAACCCGAAGTCCTTGTGCTTAAGGATTGCAGATCATTTAGATTAGGACTGCCATAAAGAAACGTGGGAATATTACACTCACACCAAGAACAAGAAAACTTTCCTTATTCTGTTTTCTTGGTGGTCACATTGGAATCAAATCCTACGAAAGTCAGACGTTTCACAGATCTGCAGGAAACAGAGATAGACAGTCTTTACAGTATTAGGTCATTATGTTCATTCTCTTGCCAGTGCTGGATTGTTCCCCATAGTAAATTCTGAAGTGCTTCATTCAGTCTAAATTTGAAACAACTCATTTTAATAAGGCTTCCACCATTCCCAAGGGGAAAGTGTAAAATATTCTTACCCTCCAGCATCAAATGTGGCCTTTCCCTTTTCAGATCTAAGCCCCCACCCTACCTTGCTACAGCATAGGGAAACTTGTGTTATAAATTCAAGCCTCAGTTTCCCTTGCTACTAATACACTTAAGAGCTTCTGACCAAGAAACTGATCAATTCTTCCCCTTCTGGAGGAATAAAAAGATACAAAATATGCTGTTAGCTCTGTATGGGAACAGTAATGTTTCGGTTTTTAATACTGCAATGTTCATTTACGGTCTCCAGCTAAAGATCTCCTTCCTTAGCATTGAATGGGTTTAATTCTTTAAAGACTAGTCTTTTAGAGACTTTTTTTCCTGAGGTTCCTCATCTGCTAATGACAGCACTACAATGAAATAAATCCTCTGACTTTCTGCATTACAGAGTGTGATGGCAGGTCTTCCTTCTATTCTCATTAGAAGTACCAATTGGAAAGGCAAGGACTTAGGCAGATGCAACCCCAGGACCTCAAGCCTTCATCAGTTTATGGGTGCAGTAAAGTGAAAGCTCAGCTCTTGGTCATCTGTCTGGCTTTAAGTCACCTGAGTGCTTCTGCTGGGGAGTAACTCAGGACCAAAGCTAGCCCAGCCTTACAGACCAGAGTTTTAAAGAGTGCATTTTCCTGATTATTGAAAGTCATGTCTATAGTCTAACAGATGTCACTACCATGAGGCTTTCTCAGATAAACAGCCAGAGTACATCAGCCAGCCAACTTATTTGTATTTCTTTTTACTCTTTTCTCATACAGAGTGTTAGTCATTCCAACTTCTTAATAATTTTTGTTAGTGTTATTTTAGGTCCTTCCAAATTATTGACTGACTAGCTTTGGATATGATGTCCAGAAGCATTAAGATGAAGTCATCAGAGCTGTGAGAGGAACTGTGTATCCAGAAAGTGAGGCTAATGCATTTCATTGTCCTGTACTGTATTTAAGGGGAAGCATTCACTATTTCACTCACCAACAGATAGAAGGGGCTATTTTCACAGATGAACAGACAAGCAAGCTAGACTTCAGCTATATTGACTTGGTTGTCTGATACTGATCATTGCCAGCAAACATGTTTTTCAGAGTATATACTTTTTACTAGAGAAAAGTATCTATTCAGACTCACACTGGGCTTTGTCTTTGCTGCATCAGCCTGAGCTTTAAGTCCACTTTTGCATATAACTTGAGTTCCATCTGCACATAGTAGCCAAGTTTTGGAGGAGGACCTAATACTTACTAATTTGAACTCACCCTTGCAGTGAGGTGACTTAGGAGGCATTTTAAAGCATAGGTGATACTCTCAGTCTATTTCCAATGCATCATTGGCTTCCGAAGGCCATGCAAATTGTGCAGGTCGGTATTTGGTTCACCTGCTGAGGATACCTTGAAGGTATGTTTAACACCACCTACGATGGTATTTGCCAACCAGGAGGAGTGTGCTAAAAGTACCTACTGATTTCTTTTGTAGCCAGCCATTGGGAAGAGGTATTTTCAGTTACTGTCATCTGAGTTGGCAGGTTATGACTCAAAGTCTGTGTGCATGATTACACACACAGAGTTATCTAAACAAAGCAATCAAGGTCTAAGCTAGTTCAAAACTACTATTTATTGGTCTACAGAGTGGTATTTATCAAGTGTCACAAAAATATGGAGCACCAAAAAAGAGCATAAAGGTATCCATTATTGTAAAACGCTTACAATTGGTTTCCAAAGTTCATAATAAACTTTTAAAAGAAGGTAAAATGTATCCTAAATTTTTCTTGGTTTATGTTCAATAGACTATGGGAAATCAGCTCAAAATGACAGTATTAAACTATGAATGTTTGTGTGCATCATTGCAGATAACTACCTGAAAGATGTAAATCAATAATATAACAGATGGGGAAAGAGATTACTTTCATATGCAAATGGAATGACTTAAACTAGTACAAATCAGAAACCAAGACTCTTCAGCAAAAGGTTTTCTGAAGGTTATCAAATTTGTATTTATTAGTGATTTTTCCATATCATTGAAGAGGACATTAAGACTGGAAAAATACAGAAGTGACATCCTCTATATTGCTTCCTCACACAGCAATATGATCTCCTTCTTCAGCAATATGATGAAGCAATACCAAAAGGAGACAGAGTTTATATACAGGCTAAGTAAACTAAGATTCAGAAATAAACACCACAAACAGATTATTAACAGACTGACTGCAAAAAGAAGCAATTAAAAGCAGAGAGAAGAATGAAATTGTTTAAAGCCTCCTCAGTCCATTTTAAACTGTTTTCCTCCATCTGACTTTTTCTAAGTCATTTATGGTTTGATCTCTCTGTATGAGAGTGATCGCAGTGGTGATACCGAAAGAGATTTGGTGACACTGGAAGACACCTTACAGGTTAGTTTTATAGGACTCTGACATCAAGGTAAGAAAAACACATTTGAGGATCCCTTTGTATCTATTTGCCAATTTTAAGGTAATTTGCTGATGAGATTTCTTACGTTCTGTTATATGGGTTAGTGAAATTCATATGAACTAATGAAAGAACAGTGTTTTACATTTTCACTGATATATGGTCCTATTTTTTGATATAACACAAGAAATCTATACTTAATATTCTCCAGGTCTCACAGGATAAAATCTTTCAAATTAGGAATGAAGAGAGCTGTTCCCTCATTTGGAAAACCCAGCATATCAGATTAATCAGAAATACCTGGACATAAAAAAGTCTTCCCACCCGTACCACCGTTTTCCACAGGCTGAATATTTGTAGAACATCACAGATGTAGTTTCCTTTTCCCTAGATACATCTGTTAAAGTCATCAGGCACAGTCACTGGGGTGGGTCCCCCCATTTTCTTTGGCCCAAGTTTTGACCTCCCCTAAAAAGAAGTATTAAAAGCCAGCGGGCACCAGTTTAGTTCCTTGCTTTTCCA
This sequence comes from Gymnorhina tibicen, assembly GCA_013399875.1. Classification (NCBI taxonomy): domain Eukaryota; kingdom Metazoa; phylum Chordata; class Aves; order Passeriformes; family Artamidae; genus Gymnorhina; species Gymnorhina tibicen. The sequence goes on from VXAZ01006599.1 coordinate 359,959, forward strand.
TAAGCAACGGGGCCAATGGCAAACTGTCAAAATATTCCCTTAGAAGCTTGAAGTTGCATTAATATGAGCTTGGGACTTTACCAGGTCTTTGAATGGAGAATTTAGACTTTTCTACTGTAACACTACACATATGAATGTTCTGAAGCTTTCATTACCTGCAGGCTTTTTTAAAAACAGAAGAATGTTTGATTTGGATGGTTGCATTAAATTAGGGGATATTAATGGATTATACCCACAACCTCAATAGTAATTGCCAGTTGTCTACAAGTAACTAGTTCTACATGAAGGCCAAAATTATCAAAGCAAACCACAAACAATAATTCACAAGCACAAAGCTTGTGCTCTCTGTTTATCTTTCTAGGTTAGTGCCTCCAGTCTAGGCAGAAACTTCATTACTTCTCAGATGAAATGGCAGCAGTTAGAATTCAGAAACTCAACTTTATTTACAAGTGAATGTACAGTTTTGGGGCAACTGTTGTGGCATGGCCACCTCAGAGATATACACATATTCACACCCAGAACTACAATGAGTGTAATTGAAAGACAGCAAGAGAAAAAGTATACTGGAACTTCTTTAGTCCTATTGCACAGGCAAATAGAGGGCTTCAGATTTTCTTTCACAAGCACATCACCCCCAAACCCAAACTATAGTATACATATATAGATACATGTACATTTGTGTGCATGTAGAAACACAGAACTTGCATTATTGTTTTATTGGATAATGCTAAAGAAAAAGGACTGCAAAGTGAAAGGGAAACATAATATTAAAACAAAAAAATTAAATGTAAGAAATAAGGTCATCTGAACTCTTTATGGACTGAGGCATCATAATGCAAATTGTTGTTCAGGAGTGCCAACCTAATAATCAACAACACGATAGTTAACCAACAACATAATGGCAACAAACATTAAAAGTGCATCTGAATAGAACAGATCAGTCCTGAAGACTGAAGAAAATTAACTCAATATCTAGAGAAAGTTCTTGGTTATGCACAGAGTTTCAAATGAGATTAATACACCTTAAAACTTTTGCAAAAAGCTAACAAGGCAGTTGTGCCCCCACAGGAACATGTGTCTGAGTGCTGTAGTAGTGAAGTCTGTTCACAACAAAATATTGCAACTTGCATTAACTGTGACTGGACACACGCATATTGGGATCTGATGCCTAATGCTACTGCAAACTCAAGTTTGTACAAGTCTGCCAAAAAACCTATACCATGCATTTGCAAACAGTCTACTAATTGCTCTAACAACTTCTATGCAAACAGCTATAAAACTGAAGCTGCTGGGGTGGAAAAAGAAATATATGCACCAGCCATCCCTAACTGGAAACATATCTACCCACAATAGTTACACAACAAGCAATGGCTTCTCAGACTTCTATTCAGTACAATTTGAAAAAAAAACTCTGTTTTTTCCTTCTAGGTGATTTTTCGTTACTTTCTGTTTTATAGTAGCTATGCATAGTATAGATGAGAATATGCCTGTATCAACACAAAATCATTCTGAACAGGAGTATTCAAATGCTAATGCATAGTATATTTATTTTCAGAGTGGTTGTAGCTTGAGTACTCTGGGCATCCTCAAACATAAACACAGTTATATCTCTAGACTGAAGTCTCACATAATAGGGTTAATTTCATAGTGTAAGAATCAGAACAGAAGAATATGAGCAACACCTCTTATGATTTACTCACTGTTGTTTCCATAACTTTGCAAAACTATAATTTTTTTTCTTTGGGAAGCTGACCCATTGAAAAAAGTAGCAGAAGTATGGGTTGTGTTATTTACTTCAACGTTTTGAAATTTCAGCATTGACATTCACTTTGACAAAGAACCGAGGCAGCCAAAGAGCAGGTGGAACAGTGTAAGAATGTGCTAATAGATGCAAAATTAAAAGCTCAACTAGGTGAAAAAACCAACACATCGTCCAATCAGAGCAGCTCTGAGAACTGAGATGCTGAAAGTAAACAACAAAAGATTGGGTATCTGGAAAGAGCTACCGGAAGAATAGAAATTTAATAGAAATGCCTCCCTCAAGAAAAGTGGGCATAATAGTCACTCCCATAAACTTTATACTTTTCTAAGGCAGGACTCCTGTCAGGATCCTGTTTTCAGATAGGATGATAGAACAGAAATCAAGTTCTAAGTATGCAGTGGTGTCAATTTGGAAAAAATAATGAATTATGAAGAACAATATCATGAGATGTGGAAGCCACTTGATCTTTTAAAAATCCAAGTTAACAGATATTAAATGCAATGTGGTGAAGTATTCACCCATGAAGGAAAGAAAGCCTACAAAATGATAAAATAATGTAGTCTGCTGATCAAGGAAAGATTATTTTGAAAATATATTATATTGAAATCTTTGCTGGTAGAGAGCTATTTGTCAGGCAGAAAGCAGACAGGCATTCTCATGTGAATTTAGCAGTCTCCAACCACATGGCTATGGCTGGGGTGTAACAATCTAAATCCAGTTTTATTTTAGATATGAAATGGGACCGCTATGTTTCTGAGGTGTCAAGGTTTCTACTGTCTGAGCCAAACTCAACTTCATGGATGGTGAAACAAGTTTTTAAAGGATTTTAGACTTCAAAATAGCTGTTGCTAAAGGGCTGTTCAGATGAGCTTTGAGTCAAATTTGATCTGTACGGAAGGCTTCAAAAAGGATTAGTCCACACACAGGGAACAGACACCAGCATACGTACTGGAAGGATCACACACTCGGTACTTTCTCCATCCCTAAGAGTATCATTGGAATTCACAGCTATTACCATCATTATGGCAACTTTCCACATTACGTTCTTCTGTTTTGAGTGCCACGTAATCATCTGTACACTAAGCAGGGTTTGTTTATGCTAGACAAAAATCTAGAAATAAAGCCTATTTTTATTAATATAGAAAAAATCATTAAAAAAAAAAGGAGCACAAAAATTCAACACAAAACTCAAACCTTACAAAGCTAATATAGAGAGGAGAAAAAGCAAATAGTCTACCAAAATGTTAAAGAAATTAGGCCAAAATGAGTCACCAGCAAGATCTTCAGATGTGTCATAACAGCATTTAGCTATAATAGAGGGTAAAAATGGTTCTTTGAAGTCTTTCCACACTCTTTGTTTAGTCCAGCCTTTGTTTAGTCCAGTCCAGTCATGGTCAAGAATTGAAATTCTTCTCATCTAGAAGGACAAGTATCTTCCAATACACTATTGTGTAGCCTTTAGGGAAAGCAATGTTTCAAGCAGGCAACATTCTTTTCTACAACACTCCTCTAAACTACCCAGAAACTTTGTGAAGGCAAGCTGAAGGAAAATGACTTTATTTATCAACATAGAATCTCCCCTTTCTTTTCCACTCCACCCTCTTCAGCATGCTTTTGCCATTATGGTATATTACCTCAGGATTGCTGTTTATCCAAAGATTCTTCCAGAGGTAAGAACTGGGAATAAAATGGGGAAGAAAAGGGAGGAGGGAAAGGTCTCAGGTTCATGGCTTTGTCTGTGTGCTTATGTCCATATGCCTTTTTTTCCCCTTCCTACTGCCTTCTGCCAAATAAAAATACATTCAGTGTCTGCTATTGTATTGAAATGTCTCAGGCAGTTCATCAGTCTATCACAGCTAATACTAATTTTAGTCATTAAACAAAAAGTGAGTTCTTTTTCTCTGGCTCTTACTATATATACAAATCACTCTTTAAAATTGCCTCAAAATGCACTTGCAAGCACTTCGACTGACATTACCATGATCTAGAGAATTCAGTTCCTGTAGTATATGTAGGTACTACTACTCTTCTCTTGAAAAACAAAGGTTGTTTATATTGAATGTCATTCATTCACTTTCATCTTCACCCTCACAGAAGAAAGTGTCAAGATTCCACTTTCAAAAGGCTCAGACCTTTGACCATTCTGGTTTACCCCACAGGCTGAGAAAGGTTCAAAAGCGCAATAGAGGAAGTCTGACCTACTCTTGTTCTGTGAAACAGACTGGAAATGCAAACTATTAAGAAGAAGCATGGCTTTACTACTCAGCACACAAAAGATAATATTAAAGAATGCAATGAATGAAGTGTTTCCCAGACCCTCAACTCTTAAACCTGCAACATAGCAAATAATGATGATCTACAGACTTTTCTCAACTTTTAATTAATGATGATGTCTTAGTTTAGGGTGCAAAAACTCAAGATAGAAAGTGTAAAATCATGAAGCAGAAAAACAAAATATTGTCTTGAATAGTACACAGAAGAAAAAAAAAATGTAATCAGGGTGAAGTTGGAAGCCTGTGGTCATTGGAAGTGAGGTATTTGGGACTGAGAAAGATTGCTGACAAGAGTAGTGTAAATGGGGTGTTGAATCACTTAACCACTTATTTCCTTGCTCTTTGTTTGTGTTGGCATACAGGAAGTCTAGCAATCTTAACCAGAAGCTGATAAAATCTGAGTGTGTGGCTAGGTAGGCAGAGAAGCAGACGAGTAAAAGTGTAATATACATCAGCACAGAGCATAAATAACATTGGCTAAGAAACTAGAACAGCTTTGTTTCATACATCACAAAGTAGAGACAGAAGTACTATGTAGCATAATACAACACAGAGCTGAATAAAAGTGAAAAAAATAAATTGAAGACTTTAGCTCAATAGGAGGCAGTAGCACTTGTAAACTTATTTAAATGAGGTTCAAGATACCTTGTATATCTCTGTATATGAATCATTCTGTTAGTAAGACACACTTCATAAAAATTTCAGATATGGGGTCTGGCTCACCCAGTCCAGCTCTCCTACAAGGAAAGCCTGGATACATTCATCGCTTTAGGAATGAGTGTATCCAGGTCTTTTGAACTCTAAAGGAACCCAAAAAAAGATGTCATGTTCAAAAAGAATAAATGACAACATGGAAAACAGGTAAGCAGACTATGCTTTATAATAATCCATCTACAACAAACCACTCGAGCACATACGAATTGCAACAGTCAATAGTACCCCTTCAGAAAGGCTCCAAGAGTACCTGTTCTTTTTTGTTGTTTTTTAAGTGACAAGGTACCTAGTGTTTCCTCATGACAAGTTCTCTATCCTAAACCAGTATAAGGTAAATGACTTGTGATCTTCTAAAATTGCAAAGCATATTCCAGTGAATCATATATAACATTTTGCATGGTTAACGAATTGCAGAAAAGAACTACGATGCAATGCTTAGGAAACCAGGCTTAGACTGTGCTGCAGTATCATCAGCTCTTTGTTCTTCTGGTCAGTTCTGTCTCATTGCTATGCCCAGAACACATACTGCTCTGAATGCTCTAATTTGATACTCTGCTGGTCTGAAGTGATCGACATCTCAGTGCTCTTTGCTTGGTTGTCTGACAAGAAAAAAAATAGGAAAGGCAAGTATGGCAATGGATAAGTCCAGTCCTCATTGACTGGAGATGTTTGCAAAGCAGAGAGAAAAACAGAGTGAAGGTATTCACACTGCCAACGTCTAACGAAGGAGGACAGGCAAATGCCCTATGTTATTAGTAAAAAGACAGGTTCTTCTTGAGGTTCACTTAAGGGGAATAAAATTTTCCTCTGTGACCAATTTGGAAATGTTTTGCTTTGTATTTCTCGCCCCCAGTTTTTCATTTTTTGGTTCATTTGTTTTTGTTGGTGTTTTTTTAAGTTTTCCAACTCGACCTTGCAATTGCAGACCTCAAGAAAAACTACTGTTAGTTCTTTCTTCCTGTGAATAGGACCACATAGCTGGATCTTCTATTTGTTTAAAAGCAAAGGTCTAAGTTCTGGAAGATGCTGAGTGCTCTCAGCTTGTTAACTTCATAGATTAGAAAATCACTTGACAGCGGTACAGATGCAATTATTTTTTGATTACTCGGTCTGCCGTCTCTCTGTCTCTCTCAGGCAGACTTTTCCCCTCCTAGACTGTTCTACCCACCTCACTATCTCTGTACAACCTCTTGCCTTTGTCTTCTGAACTACACATGCATACATGTAACAGCCCCCAGATTCCTTCCTTCCCAGGATGGCTGGGAAACAACCCAACCCCTACAAATTCCCCCATTTTCTTCACACAGATTCCACACTCTTTATAACCAAAAAGAATGAAAGATAGCAAGATAGTGACAAAGAGTGTCCAAGAGACACTTCCAGCCAGTGTAAAAGCCAGAGCATGGCCAGAAACTGGACACTTCACTGTATCACTTTTGGTTTTGTCCTGTAACACATCAGCAGAGCTTCCTCACAAACTGCATGCATTTTGACAATGCCTTTATTTTTAAGGCTGGATTCATATTTCTAAAGCATCATAATTTTTCATATCACATTTCAAACTGTAAAATAATTTTTAAAACCTGTATTCTAGTCAAGAATTTACTAATTCAAATTTACCATTAGACAAGTGACAAATCAAGACAGTAATGAAAAAGTGTTGAGGTAAGAGTTTGGTTAAAGACAGGATTTCAACAGGTACATTTCAAAGATATTATGCAATTTGAATTAACCTACCTTTAGATTTGTGTAGCTGAACACAAATTTTAAAAAGACCTGTGCCAGTCTGCTACAGTAGCTTGTTCCAGACTTCCCTATCTCTGTGATATAGTGTGTATGAATTATATATAACATTAGCCAAAATCTAAAGGTATAATAGCAACAAAACCAACCCCTCCGTACAAGTTGAGAACTGACTTTCAGCCAGTATGCATGATTGTCTACGTAAATTAATTCAATGAATAGAATACAGAATACCATTAACATTCTTTCTTCATCTATCTTCATTTTCTAAGCAGCTCAGTTAAATTAAAAAAAAAAAAAGTGCTGTTTCTTTTTCATTGCTGTTAGTTTCACATGTTAAACAAAGACAGACCAACCTTAAGCCTTTTGATAAATATGATACCGTGGTAACTGCAGCATTCACTTTGTATCCCATTTCTCCAAGTTCCTGTCAGCCAGATGTCACTTGCAATGCAAACGCTAGAAAAATATGAAATAATAATTTCATACATCATCTATGCGAGCACGAGCCAGTCAAACATTCAATACAAATTCAAACTGCTACTACACATAAAGCAAATATTGTCCAAATAATATTTAGAATGATTGAAAGGCTTTTGATTTGGAAGTGTATTCTCTTAAGCTAAGTGGTCCCCAAGACCATCCAGAAAATTCAATTGTTTCATTTTAAAATGTTTTCTGCCCAAAATTATATCAAATCGTAATGTCTCAGTAGAAACACATGGGATTGGATTGCTGACTGGGCGCCCGATGTCAAAGAGGAATCTAATTTTCCAATGGCATTTCCTCATACTGTCTCACCAAAACACAAAATTGATACAATTTTAATGGATAATTTTCAGAGCAGGACATTAGCCACGATGCTGGGAAACAGTGCAGGAGAACACCACGTAGCATCAGAAAGGCAATGCATCAGAAGACAGTTTGAATAAATATTAATAAAGCACATGCCTTACATTCTATATTTTTCTCTTGCAACTAGAAACAGAATTCAGAAGGTAAGTTTTGCACTAACAGGCACATCTCTCTTTCCCTTCTTTTCCAAGGCATTTTTTACAAGTGGTGTCCTTAAAATACGGGTGTGATATGTTACTTAAAAGGGCACAGTGTTCATCTTTTACTGGGGTGACACAGTCACAGTCAACACAGTCCTCTTCTCATTGAAATCAATTGTGAAAGTCATATTGACTTCAATGACTACATCACTAACCACTCCATGTAACAAAATGTTTTTGTTAAGTAACTACAGAAAAAATTGCAATGCTGGAATAAATAAAACGTCACCCTTCTGGATCTCCTGATGGGGCAAGGTACTGCTAGCACTTAACATAACACCAAAAGCCATGACAAGATGAAAAGGACTAAATCCTATTCCTGATGACAAATAAGTTATACCAGGGAGAAAGGTACTAATTAACTGTATTAGGTTATCACTCAGTAACAATGCAAAACATGTATGGAAACGTGCTATTTAAAATGTGTTCTTCTCTGAATAATTTTCCTTTTGATTAAGTTAAGTCATTAATCATTTAAATTTGAGACTTATTTAGAAAATACAAGTGGACAAGTGAAAAAAAAAGTGAAATAAGATTTTACTAACCTTTGTAATTTATTTTGAATTTATAATGAAAATGTAACACAGTGGAATATATGGTGAACTAGACTGACTCAGCTTTCCAGCACCCATTTCTTGTCATTTATTACTAGTTGGGTTTTGAAATCTGTATAGATAGATAGATAGATAGATAGATAGATAGATAGATAGATATTCAGTGTATTCAGGTGAGTGCTTATGCTGATAGAGAAAGGAATAGTAGCATTTATGCTTAGGAGGCTTATATCTGCTTTCATCAAGAGTTAAGTCTTAAAAAAGCCTGATAAATATCTAAGTAAAACTTGCAGAACATTAAAAAGACCACAACAAATGAAAATCACTGTGATTAAAGTGGAGGTTTAATTTTCTGGGGGAGAAAAAGCCTGCCCATACCATATGCCAAGTCTACCACAGGTTGGGATTTTTCTTTTACAGTAATCTGAAAAACATCACTGAAGTCCTCAGACTGGTTAAAAACTAGGGCTCCTCATGCAGTCAAAGATACTTCCATAGCTACAGCTTTCATTCAGGAACACTGACTTTTATTTCACTGCTCTGAGGCCAGAGCCATTGTGAAGAGAAAGAAATTAATATTTTGGTAGAGTTCTTTGTGGTTCACTGCACCTCTCTTCCAGTTAGCTTTAGCTGGAGAGTTCTCCGGATCTAGCCAATAAAATGCTTTTGGCACAATGCAAAAGTCACGCTGGACTTGGGGGACCCTAAGATATGGCTCCCCCAAACCCCAGCTGTGAGTTGAACATAACCCACCTATAATTGCCCATCTCATGGACCAATCAGTGAGCTATACCTTCCCCAAAGCTTTTGGCATTTTTGCAACACCAGTCTGCCAAACTGCCACATCTAGTTTATTCTCCACACCAGTCACCTTTGTTCCTCCTGTAACTCCAAGGAGTTCTCCTTTCTAGTATTAAAAAGAAAACAGGGGGAAACAGAAGGTTGAAAAAATAGAAAGCTGAGCTGGGGGCTCCTTTGGTGTGTCTGAACAGAAAAACAAGACCTCCCTGGCTCCTTCGTTCATCTTTCCTGCTCCATCCTCTACAAGTAGAAGACAGTCTCCATTCTCTCTGTTAATCAAAGGCAGCAGAAGAGACCTCTGCTTGCATTGCATAAGCATTCAACTGGGAAGTATATTCAGCGCAGGAAAGAAAGTTTTTCCAGAGAGGACTGAAATTCTCAGAGGGTTGGCAAGGTGTATTGTCTTGATCTGGCTACTCAGAGTAATGAAATTTAAACAGACTTTTATTAACAAGCCTTTTCACACCTCCTCTGCTCTCAGCAGCTGAGCTCAGCACTGAAAGAGAAACTATAATGCAGTAACTTTGAGAAGCTTTCTGTGCCTCTCTCAAATGAAGCATGCATTGGCTACCTAACTGTGCATGAGTACAGTACAGCACCAGCATCAGCTTCTGCCAAAACTCTATTACTGGAGGAAATTGCAAATTTGACAGATTTGCCATCCTAAAGTCATAATGGCCTAAGAATGAAGAGGAGAGTGAAAGAGTAGAGTAATTCCCTGAGTAGGCTTGCTCTGCATCCTAGCTGATCTGTGCTGATAGCCTTTGGTGGTAGCTCAAGGGCTCAAAAGAACTCTTTAATTATCAAACCGACATACAAGTCTATTTCCAGCTTTGCAAACACCACTGAACTTTTAACCAGAAAATAGTACACTGAAAACACACCACAGCTGCAAACACTTTTCTTCCTCATTTAGAGAAAAACTTCAAGTCTGAGGCTTGTAGTTTTATCTGTTCCTTTTACTCCTCAGAAGGATTTCACTTCTCTCAGTGCCAGCTGAACCTCTCTTTCCTGGTTCTCTCCTTTTAAGACTTTGAAGTTTCTAAGCAAGTGGATTAGGGGGGGTAACTATCTGTCCAAGACTTTGTGGGACATATTCAGAGTAGCTAATACCAGGTGTGTACATACTGGAGCAGGCACAGCAGGATTGCTACAGAGGCTCCTGGCAGTTTGAATAACTGGTGCATCTGTGCAAACTAATCCCATACTTTGACTACTCAAACAATACACCCCCTTATATAATTTGCTGGTGGTTACCTGTATCAGGCACTTCATCAAATAAAATCTGAAATTATTACATTAAGCTCTTCATACAATGAAGAAGGAGTCCTGCATGCAGAAATACACTGTGTTGGTTTCCACAAGCTGGACTTACTGATCAACTACAGGGAGAAATTATACCATAAATAGCACTTTGCAGTATTTAAGCTTGAAAATGTGTAGTTGGGCATAGGTTGGTTTTACATGTCTGTATTCTCTTTGCTTAAAGGTTGTTTAGAGATACATTTTCATCTCCAAGACAAAGTACTTGTTAATTACCTCATGTTTGCACTGTACTTTCAGGAAGGAAAGCTATATAAGTGCTAAGTGCTATTAACATCATCCCCTTCTATTTTTCTCTTTCAGCTTTTAAGTGAATATAGTGCTTGTGAAAGTTGTTGGATTGACAGCCCTGGAGACTGAAGTCTAAAGTGCAGCACACCCGCTGAGCCAAACAGAACTAAAATGTACAAAAGCTTCTCACCAAATTTTAAATACATGCTTCATTTAGCTATTGTTCTGTGATGGCATGCAATACTACCACTGAAAGTTTTGCTGCTCCCATTTATTTGTTCTAAACATCAGTTCAAACTCTTCCTTTATTTCCTACTTTTAAAAATAATTTCTTGCTGACGGGCAACACCCCAGAGACCGTTTCCCTACCTTCAAAATCCTACATTACGATGGAATGCTGTTGAAGTGTAAGTTCATGCTGCTGCAGTCAGGTACAATGGTGCGTCCTGGCATTCACTTTGCACATCACAGAAAAGTACATTAGCTAATCTCATACAGTTTTAGTACTGATCACACTAAGTGCTTGTCTGCAGAAATGCTACTCTATATTATAATCTAAATCTGAGGCAAGGAGATTTCTAATGGAAGATCTGCTCCTCTAGACAGGAATACTAGTGTTTCTTAGAAAACTAAGTCAATACTTAAACAACAATTCAATGTTTCCTGAGAAATAGGTCATCTTATTTTTATCTAAACACTAGATTTCCAGGAGTACACCTCTGACCACTGAAACAGGTTGGGAGGTCTTTTAAATTATCCTTTATGGTATACCAAAAGACAAATGCTACCTTCTGAGATGCCTCTCTTCGCACAAGCATATTCAGATCACTCATAAAGTTTTCTCTTGAGTTCGACTAGGGCCACTGCTCTCTCCAGGACACTGCCAGTTCAGAAACAAGTTCTCTGAATTACACAAATGCTTACTGGCTGTTGGTTTCACAGTCTCCTTTTATCCACTGTCTGCTTGCCTCCAGGTGGGACCGTTTGAGCTTTTAAGAGAAGGGACTGATCCTAGTTGAGTAGAGTGAGCACATGAGATGCAGAACACCTGCAGTGTGTAGAGCTGATACTAACAGCTGCTGTTTCAGATGCTTCCAGAAGATTCCTTCACTTGTCTTGACAGGTTCCAAAAAGCAAGTTTGGTGCCTGGGTCATCTTCAGTCCTGCATAACTTCAAGACCCAGCACTTACAGAAAGTAATTCCTTTCCAACTCCAATTACTTTCCAGTTCAGGAAATTTCTCAGGGCTTCTTGTCAGGGCAGGCTAGTCTTTTATGATTTCCAGCCTGCAATGCTGCTCCTTTCTATTTCATCTTGACTTGATGTCATTAGTCTTCTTTCACAGAAACCTGAGCATTCTTCTCCTAATTTATCTAGATGGTACCCTGACAGCAGCTTCTTTGATCAAGACTTTGCCATTTATGTCTCTTCTCCCGTTAATCATTCTCTGAAATGAGACTTGTAGTAAAATATAATTAAATCAAGTCTGACTGCCTTCAAATTTCTTGGCTTTCTGGGGTTCTGGGTGCTCACTCACGCCAGGTCCTTTGGAGACACTGTTCCTCCTCTAGTATATTAAACAGGCCATTTGGGCTATTTTACTACTCTAGAAGGTCAAAACAGGTTTTACTATAGGTGAAACTAAATAGACATTTACAGGATGCAGCTATGACATCCAGACACTTTGTTGTTTGATAGTTCTCCCAAAGGAATCCACCTTTTTCTATTAAAAAAAAATTGAATCTGGAGGCAAAGTGGCCACACGATAATTTTTCTTGTCTTTGCTTCTTGGAAAACAAGAATTCTCTATTATGCAAAACGTCTACGCTGAACTCCAGGTTCCCAGCTGTTCTCTTTCCTTCAGATATTGGTTTTCTGTCACTTCATATATGCAGAGAAAAAAAATAAAAGACTAATGATTTGTTAGAAAGTAATATTTTAAAAAATCTTTTTATAGATGTGGTCTACACCTTATGTTTATCTGCCTCGTGTTTTGTGAGGTCTGATTCTGAATGAAAATCTGCCACTTGTACAATGCCTCAGGATCTCAGCAAGATGGTCCACCTTCTACTGGTCAGACTTGTTCTCTCTTGCAAGTTGAATTCCAAGTCCAAGGCATCTGTGGCCTGGTTCCTAAAAGTCTAAAGGGCCAACCATGACCAACATCCTCATTTCTCTGGCCAGTGGAAGTTTCATTAAGAGCACAGCTTATCTGTGAATGAGATGAAACTTTCATCAACCTCAGGTGATAAAATAAACTGCCACAAGGGAATAATAAATATCACAATATTTAGCACCTTCCTCCTCAATGAGTAGCACATTTCTTTATGACTTAGCTGGCATAAGCATGGATATAAGTATGAGCCTAAACTTACTTAAACAAGAAGTATTATTGACCACCTTCTTCTAGCTTGACAAAAAATAGGAAAAAAAGATGACACGATATTTGATGTGGAACCCCATCATTTGGTTCAAGGCTAGAAGGTGTTGAGGTTTTACCGTGCTCAATATATTTTAGGAATGTGTGTATGTGTGTGTATATAAAATAATTGTAATACACCATGCAGATCTACATAGATATGGAACAGGGTTAAAAAAAACCAAACAAACCTACATTAAGACTTTTGTGACATCTCCTATGACAGATCAGCATTTGTGCTTAAGCCAGAAATGATCATCTAGCTTTGTCAAACACCACTGGTTTTTACAAGAAATAGTTCACAGTCTGATAAATTCAAGGCAAATCCTCATCTGGTTTCTTGTAGTACAAATGGCTGCATATAAAGCATGTTCTTGCTATTAAGTCTAAAGCATTACAAGACCGAAATGTTCTGTATCTCATCTCAAATTTTCAAACAATCCAATATCCAGTCTATGTATAGATATATTCTTGCTGTTTAATCTCTTAAAAATCAATCAATATTAATGTGTCTGCCTTTTAAGGTCATTGTCTCCCTTCTGACATTTTTAACTACATCAACATCACATTATATCATTATAGACTCATGAAGCAATGTACTTTTACATTTTTGCAAGATAATGTCTCTTTTGTGTTTCAGTTTTTATCATAATATAAATCTTGAAATGTAATTTGCATATCTTTTGTTTAGCAAAGGAGACCCCCATTTAAGACTATGTAATTTTAATACATAGTCTTAAAAGTGGATGACTTTTTAAAGGAAATGCACCAAAATATTCCAATTTATTCTTCAACTGAAATGGCTGCTCCATCAGTAAATTAGTAAATTCCCTTAACAATACATTTCCTAACAATTATGGTCTGCCTGCCTTGGGCTTGCTTGACAGTAGGGTTGCCATCTGTTGAGAAGTCCATTCATGGATTTTAAAGGGCTGTTTCTAGGCTTTTACTTTAAACACTGAAAAATACCTCTTTGTTCTTCAGCCTTCTCTCTATTTTTCCTGTCTTTCCTGTCCTCCGTTCATCTTCCTTCCCACCCTGCTCAGAGCACTGGTGTACTCCAAGCACTGAACTGTCCCTCTGCATCAGCAGCCACATCCCTGCAAAAGGCTTTCAGGCACATTCTGAGGAATGTCTGGCCCATTTTTAATGGCCGAGGTGCTCCAGTGGACAGGAGGAAGGACACTTACAGACAGGAACGGACAGAAATGAACAGGATCAATCAAGAAATTCAAAAGCAGCCATGAAGGAAACAAAATCAAGACAATGAATGGGAAATGGATGGTAGGAGCTCTGGCTCTGGATAGATGGGTATTTCATGAATTCCTTCAATAAATAGGGAACCTCTAGGGAAATTCAACACCTGGTAATCTTAGTGGATAGTGGTGCTGCAAAGAAAGCATAATGTTCACCCCTCTGGTAAATTCAAGCAATTAAACCCCCTTAAAGAAAAGGCCCTCTTAGGCTTTCTGCCCAGTAAACTCACAGCGAAAAGCAGCTTTAATAAATGTTATAAATCTCACCTCTGAGCCAACAGGAAATTCAAATGTTTTGCATGTGCAGGACCCAGAGAGCTGCTGAAACAAAAGGTAAATGTGGATATTAGAATAGATTATGCCCATACTCAGACTGGACAGCAGTAGAAGCAGGAGGCTCACAGAGATGACAGGTATTTTTAAAGCATCCTTTCTAGTGCCACCTTTGACCATTTATGTTTGTGTTACACCAGAACTTTCCTTTCTTTGTGAGTGGACAAATTTGTTTAGTGATGAGTTTGCTGGTTCAATGAATTCAGGATTACTCCTTACCATGCAACATTATTGCAAAGCAGTTTTGAGTTTCAGTGTTTTAGACATAACACTAAATAAAGAAATGGCAACAAATATCTGTGGTTTCTAAAATGAAAAGATGAAAGAAAAGAGACTGCAGAGAATTTTTGATCAACACCCTGACAAGGGGTGTTAGTTTTAATAAACAGTAAGAATTTTAGGCCATTATTAAGTATGAGATGCAGTCTCAGCTGTGTTTCTAATTTCCTTTCTTGCCTTTACTGCTGTTATATAAAGCTCTGTAGTGACGAAAAACATTTATTGAAAAAATCTGAGCACACCATGCAGGATTACGTTACTTCACCTGCCCAGAGCCTTCCCAGCCAATGAGAAATATTTGCCTCTTTGCCCTCCATGATGCCAACAGCTGCAGGCACATTCTGTATACAGGACAAATCACTGGACAGAACTGCACTTGTGTGAGTGAATAAGAATTTTTTTACGGAGTCTGAAGACTAAATGATCACAGAATGCAGTTCCTTTTGATTGTTGCTCTTTTAAAGCCATAGATAAACTTAGCCAGATCTTTGTGCAGATTTTTGAAAAATGAATTTAAGTATATGAAAACAATGCATATTTGGCAATATATCCTGTGAGAAGGAGGTTTTATGAAAGTTTTCTGGGAGGATATTGTCTACCAAGCTATAAATACTATACTTTTTGTCTACCACACACTACAGGATTGTGAAAACACAGAAGACCATGAAAATTAAGATGAAGAAATAGTGAAGGAGAGACAGAAGGTTGGATGGAAATAAGTTATATTTGCTGCTTGAATTATTCACAGGAATCAGGGAAGAGGCCTGCTTGTTCTTCCACTCTTAGTTTTTGGGGCAGGTGGGCAGAGAGGGTTGTTATGAGAGAAGTCTCTTCAGAAATCTCTTCATCCCTTAATAAAAGCTGGGAATTAATTATTTTATTACAAAAGGGACAAAAAGAACAAGTCTCTCTTTGTTATAATGACTCCATCTCTGGCTTTCCACCTATAGTATTTTTCCTTAGGGGATTATCAAGATTTTTAGTAATTATTACTAATAAGCCATTACTATGAGTAATGGTAATTACAGTATCATTAAAGGACCCTAGTCATAATCACTGTGGAAGACTTATGAGCATAGTGAAGACCAAGGCTTTGCACATGCCTGAAAATGAACAAACACAGAGTTATACGCCGGAAAGCACTCAAAGCCTTTCAACCCTAAACTGCCAATGGCAGCATCAAACCCAGCGCTTGTCCACAGACAAATGACTGACAATTTTTAGCAACCTTTTTTTTACTTTTAAAAGAAAACAAAGTGAAAACAGGAGGGTTGGTGGAACCACATAATCCCATCTCTAGCCCCAAAATGATCTGGTTGTGTGCCATCTGTGTATACAGTAAATACTGTTTTAAAGAGCAGTGCAGATCCAGATACCAAATGGATCAAGGATGCATATACAACATTCAGCCATTATGGATATTCCATAGAAGGGCAACAAGTTTTTGTCCAGTACAGTTGCCTTCATCTGTCCCTTATTTGACAGAATTATAATTTTTCCTTCAACAGAGAGCAAAGCCCTGCCTGCTACAAGTTAATGGCTAACATATGCTCAGAGTGGACACACCTTAATTTTCCCACTTTTTACATTTCTTTTTATGGTCTTCTCTCAGGAACACATGCCCTCCCTTCTCTTTTTGCATCAGCTCTGAATCCTTGTCTATCTTGCTTTCCATCTTCAGAGACATGACAGAACTCTTCTAAAAGTACTCTGCTGACAACTTGTGATCTGGTTTTCCACTAAGATAAGCAGAACTGTATTTATAACCTTTTAACTTCACATATAACTTCATAACTTTAGTTTACAACTATATAAAATTTTGTAAGGTTTTCTTTTTAAAGGATGGCGTTATCTTAACATGAACTATGAAGTCATTATATATATATATATACACATACACTATGTGAGCATATATACATATTAAATATGTATATCATTACGAATGGACGTATGCTTCTGACAAAACACGAAGAGAGGACTTTTCATGCTATAAAAAATGGTATTTGCAACTGCCATCCAGAATACATTGCAAAGGGTATTAAAGTGTGGATAGTTCTATTTCAAAGAAAAACATTTTTCAATGTAACACGCTGCAGCTGTGTTTGTTAACATTTCCTGATCTTGGGGGTCATTGTAAGAAACTCAGCACTACCTTGACAAAGGTGACCAGAAGCACTCTGCCCAAAAGTGCCCCTCCCTCTGCATTAGAGGAGGAACTGTAGGTCAGATGCTCACAGGCACATCCATCAAAGCCAAAAAAAAAATAGTTTTGTAATACTATATTTAAGAACCTCAAATCACTCCAAAAATTACAGAAGCTGGTAATAAGCAACCTCTTTATTACTCTGGCATTACATCTACTGAATTTCTGGTTCAGTCCAGATGCAGCCAAATTTCAATATACAAACTCTGGTTCTTGGTTGTCAAGCCCCACATACCAGTTTACATGAATTTAACAGCACTACAGGGCTTAAAAAGATAAGCATTCAGGGCTGGAAACATCTGACAACTGCTGTGTCAAAGCCTGAACAATGTACAAAGCAATAGCCAGTTAGGTCAGCTCTGTTATCTTGAGTACAGAATCTTTTCCAATGCCTCATTCCTAAAAATTAGGTAGGCCTGATAAGCCGTATCTATTTGCATAGAAACATATCCTAAGTCTTTCATGTTGCCTAGGTTAAGCAAGTTTTAAATTAATACCACAAGCAAGGTACTTACTAAGGAGGGAAAAATGCACATATGGGAAGCCCTATTCGTTTCAGCTACACAATTTTGGAGTTTGGTTTAGAGCTTTAAGGTTTTTAAATATATTTTCATGAAACATTTTTGCTTGTTAGCTCATTTTTTTTCCCCAAATTCGGTTAAGATCTGCTTTGGATATGAATTTTGTATAACAATATTTGTAAAGTTTTCAATTTTGACTCATGGAAATTATCAAGCTATTATACGCCCTCGCTCCTGTGTAAAATTTAAAGGTATCTCTCATGACTTTCAAGCAGTGTGTTCCCCAAAAGAAGAAAGGAAGTGCAAAAATATAATTGTTGAGATTAAGCCTCAAGTTCGCTTCAATGTTTGCTCATTTTTAAGAACTGATGCACTCTTAGTTCCTTAGCTCTACATCAGCCCTGAAACAGACAGAAGACACATTATTTACTTTGTTACTGCATGAGACCCTTCCTACATTAAACATTTTTGCTTGGTCCTTAAGCAATAAGTTAGGCAGAGAGAGTGTGACAGACAAGTTGCTATTTCAGACTTGAAACAGCACCTGGAGGGCCAAGACCTTTCCCACTTTAATAGTAGACAGAGAATCATGGTAGTGATCAGGGTCATATGGTGGGTGAGGAAGTCACTGATACTGAAGGATCAGATGTCACTGTGACAGCTGTAATAACCAGGGCTTACTTCCTTCAGCTAAAAACTATCCACAGAATATGGTGAATACGCTGCTGCAATATGTACCTCTTCTACCTTTGTGTCATGCTATAAACATTTAATTCTTGAAGGCTCACAGTGCAAGAACAGAGCAACTAACTCTTGCAAGGCATTATAAGGGAGATATGAGAGAAGAAGAGGGTTTTCTTAAATCTTGGAAATTCATCAGAAAATTTATTATTTGCTTGTTATTGACAATTCATTCCTCTGAGATAAAACAACTTACTTAGTAGAGGATCCCAAGGAGACAGCTGGCAGTGATGAACAGAACAGCATTCAATTGCAGCAAGTGAACATCATAAAACAGGCGCCATTGGATTAAAAAGTAACCTTAAACTGTTTAGTGTACACAAAGGCAGCCTAGTCAAAACACTTCAACAATTATTTAAAATCTCAAGTTAGAGGCCAGTTTCAACCTTCAGGGAAGCCTTCTCTATTCATAAGGAGCTTAACTAATCATAACTTTCCACGACTTATCAGAACTGGATGCAGTGTGTCGCAGCATGATAACTGAGCTCTGGAAATGTAACAAAAGATGTCTTTTTACAAAAATAATGGTGAGACTAAACCCCAAATTTTAATCTTTGAACTTGATGGGGGAATAACATCCTGTTACTCATTAAGTGTTTCCATTAGCATGCAGGGAGTCTTGGGCAGGCAGCTCCTGTTTGTGTTACTGTGATGTGTAGGGCAGCACGTGTATCAGGACAGGAGGAGGTTTGTGAAACCTGGTCCCAGGATGCTACACAAAGTGCATCACCAGGAAACAGGACAGGCAGTATCAGTATCATACTGCATTTCTGAAGATAGCTAGCTATCGAAATAGTAAGTTTACCTGAAAAATAACATTACTTTCAGTTAATCTAATTGCTCGGTACTAACAGCCTAGTGTTTGAGAAAATATGCAGTATTTATTTTGTAACATGATAAAAACTCTAGCCATAAGAAAGCTTCAGAGTTAAGAGCTAAATGGAGCCCAAAAAGGACCAGATTTCTATCTGTATTTTCTTCAGTGTAGTTCCAGATGCATTAAGACCTCAGCAGAGACCTGCAAATATTATGTACGGCTTTCTTTTATCTTCTGGAAAAAAAAGGGGGGGGAAACAGTATGAAAGAATGAAGCAGTGCCAAGTGCTACAAGAAAGGCTTAATAAATAGAGCCCAGGGTCACAATGTTGCTCTTATTTGCCCTGAAATATATCACTGAAGTTCTGTATATTCATATTTGTTTACATTATAAATGTACTAAATGAGCTAATTATAGTGATCATAATTTACAATTAAAAACAAACAGTTAGAAATTTCAAAGGCTTTCAATATCTTTTCTTTAATCATTCACCCAGGCTCAAAATATGCATTTTTTAGATTAAAGCATTAAAGTTGCTAATTATATTCTCAGAACTAACAATTATTTCTTTACCCTTTTACTACCTTCTTCTGGCAACAAAAAAATGTCAGCACTGATTTAATTTTTTGTTATTACAGGATTAAAAGAAGTTTCTAAAATGCAATTAAATGTGCCCTATAGCTATAGTAACTTTTCTATCAGCATCCAAAGCCTCTTCACTAAAATAACAGCATAAAAAAATTATTCAGACTTTCTAGACATATTTTTTTTTCTCCTTTTATAACACATTCCTTTGGTGATTGTCTCCAATGACAACTCAACCATCTTAATGAGACTTTGTGCAAATCTAGATCTTGGTAAAAGGGAAAAATGAAAGTTAAAGAGGCTGTTAAAAGCGCAAAACCCTGAACATGTCAAGCACTGGTTCTTCACCTTGGAAGCTTGGTTCAAGTTCACCCTGAGGCCCTAAGTGAAAAGCTCAATAGTCTTGACTATGTCCCTACCTGATATATCACAAAATCAATTACTTTATGATGGTACATTTGGTAACCTATGCTCAGACAGAAACAAGTTTTTTCCCACTGGGAATTCACCAATTATCTTCTCAGTGAATTATTCTCAGATAAAACAGAAGTTCCTGCTATCAGCAGGAGTTTCTCATTATACTGCCTGTCTTGTTTAGTAGTTGAGCTGTTTTGGAACAGTGATGTTGCACTCAGGCCATGCACCATTAGCCACCGTGTGATCACAGCGATCCATGGTGACAGGACACCAAAATGTGATTCAGTGCCCACGTTTGTACTGGTTTGGAAAAGAAGAATAGTCATTGCAAGCATCCAAAGAAAAATTGTAGCAAGGAACATAATTGAAATTCTACAGTTCCTCAAGGACTTGGCTTCCTCTGGAGAACCTGGAATGGTAAGACCCTGCCTTTAAGTTTCACAGTTGTGAACACCATTTTCTAACTGCCATCAAGAGCATCCTTGTCCCAGGCTTCAGGAGCACACTGATCCACCTCATTAGTAGCTCTTCCAAATTTACATCTTGTGTTACTTACATAATAGCTTGTTGCTGGAGTGGGTATATTTATGTTAATTACTTAACATTGTTTCCAATTTAAATACATAGTTTTCACATAAGTGAATGCCAGTCTGAATAATAAATACAAGTCACTGAGTGGTTTAAATATGGAATATGCACTCTGTATGCTGCTCTTTAAATCAAGCACCAATCACTGCAAAGGACCATTCCAGACCCTGCATTGGTCTGTCTAAACTAAGCTCATTTAGCTTAGTCTAATTCTCAGCAGTCAGAATTTTGTTTCATAAAACCACCAGCAACAGAATTAATGCTAACCAGCATTCTCTGTCAGAGTTGGCTGATGGCACACACATTCACTGTCTCTGAATGGGATTACTCAGTCCTAGCACCAAGTAAGTCAGCAGTGATACTGTCCCTGTTGTAGTAATTTTGTGGAATTTATTCTGCTTTAAACAGACATCTTTCAGATTACAATATTGAGAGAAAGAGAGAGAGACTTGACAGTCAAACAGAATTTTGATCTTATTCTCTGTAGAGTAGAAATTTCTAGATATGAGCAGTGAAAATGATGGGAGCCTAAAGCAAAATCCCAATGTGCAAAGATGAAAGAGACAGACTGCCCAAATAAAGGATGGTGTAATAGACAGAGGCCACATAATGAATGATAGAAAAACAAGAAGTCAAAATTCCTCTTTACCCTTACACATAATACAGGGACATAAGGACATGCAATGTCACTGAGAGCATATAAATTTAAAAAAGAGTTTTAGTCATGTTGACTTCTTATGACTGTTCAGCAAATTTACACTTTCCCTGCTACAAAAAGGGGATAATATTCTTTCTTCCCCAACACAGAAAAACTTGTTGGGGAAATATTCATATAATTCTATAATAAAGAATACCATTGAAAATAGTAAAAAGAAATTAGTTCTTTCAAGTGCAGTGGAGGTTTGGATTGCATTAGCTGGCACAGTGGACAATAAATAAGGCCTAAGACTATAGACTAGGCAATGAAGTTAAAAAGAAATATTCAACACCTTCCTTGTTCTCTGCAAATCATCGCCCTCTTGTGCAAAACGAGGCAAAACTAATTAGCGATTTGTAAATAAGGATGCTACTGTAACACATAGTGGAGAGAAGCTGACTTAGGATTCTGGGGCCATCCTTGAAAATCCAGAGTGCTTGATCTTGCAATCTAATTGACTTGTGTCTTTTAATACAAAGTTACAAACAAGTTACCATTTCTACAAAAATAACCAGATTATTAAATTGATTGTTTGCAAAATAAATGTGAAATGTTTTAATTGCTTCTCTAGAGAGATGCAAAAGATTTCATTTGTAGTCTTTGATTCTGTGAGCATTTAGTGAGTTTCTCATAGGAATACTGCATTGCTAAGGAGCATTTCAATTCCTCTGTAAATGTTACATTCTTCTATTGAACTTTATCAAGAAGCCCGCTCAAAGCTCACGCTTAGATTTCTGCATCTTTCCAAGCACACTCTTTCTTCATCAAGACCAGAAATATGCCCACCAACATGGTGATGAAGAACAACAGGGCAATTCAGAACTTCCTAAGTAAAGAACCTCATGTACCTGTTCCATTTAAGGAGGCCTTTGGACAGTCAAGCCAAAATCTTGATGAAGTATTTTGCAGACTGAATAAATAGTTTCAAAATAAAACAAAGGAGTAAATATATCAAAAGTTATAATACATACTTTATTTAATGTATAGTCCTGAACAAAGGGAAATTACAGCAGGCTATAAAAACTGGTTTTTCTTTTAGAGCACAGCTGGTATAACACAGCACATGCTTTTGTGTAACAGCACAGTGGGAATACTTCTGGATATGTAGATGGATTTGAAAATATAAAAACTCATGGTAAAATTTTGGATGACATGGCTACAGCTTCCTCTGGTAGGTTGGATGAGATGAACTCAGGTGTGTCAGAAAGGCCAAAGCATGAGATTCTGCATCTAACAGAAGGGAGGGTAAGGTATCAGGAAAAATTTCTTCACTCCAATCATTGCCAACCATCAGTCTGTCCAGGGAAGTGTTGAGTAACTATCCCTGAAGGTATTTAAAAGACGTGTAGATGTGATACTTAGGGACATGGTTTAGCACTGGACTTGGCAATGCTGGGTTTACAGTTGGATTCAATGATTTTAAGGGTCTTTTCTGACCCAAATTATTCTGTGATTCTATACATTGTGCTCGAGATTTACCAAGAAGAAAACTGGCATGCCACAGAATAAGTTTCTCTCTAGTCCATGGGTGTTTTGCTAATCTGTAGGATAAATACCAGCCTGTGTTTAAATTCTTCTGTGTAGAAATGTTTGGGGTTCTTTTTATGTTTTGCATGAACAGGAACTAAAAGGGCTGGATAACGCAAATACTGATGTCCTTTACTTTAAGTGGATTGATGAGTTGCACAATATGTTCACTCTGCCACATCCAGGTCAAAGATGCACCAACTGGAGACTGAGTGTTTCACATGTAGCATTGTCTTGGCAGACACCTTGCAAATGGCAGCAGACACAGCACCACAGGAACAGGAGGAGCCCTTGGAGAAGAATGCAGCTGGGGCATTTGCTCAGCATCAGATGTGCAGACGTGGCACTGAGGGACATGGTTCAGTGGGGGACCCGGCAGGGTGAGCTTTATGGTTGGACTTAATGATCTTAAAGAGTCTTTTCCAACCGAAATGATTCTATGATTCTATGTTGTCCTGGCATGTTGGACTGTTACCTTAGGACAGTCAAGCAGCCTTTCATCATCCCTTCTGAGCCTCACCCGTACCTCAGGATGAACTCTAGAAAGTACTACAGCCTACCATTCCTGAACAGACGAATGGTTCTAATAGAGCAAGTCACTCTTGCTGATGATCAGCTGTGAGGAATGCAGGCTGTCCATTGACTGGATCAAGTCAGTAAATGTTGGGAAGGAATTATAGACTCATAGAATGGTTTGGGTTGGAAAAGGTCTTAAAGATCATGAAGTTCCAACACCCTGCCATGGGCACAGACACCTTTCACTAGACCAAGTTGCTCAGAACCCCATCCAGCCTGGCCTTAAACACTTCCAGGAAAGGGGCACACACAGCTGCTCTGGGCCACTGGAAGGAACATGCAACTGGCAGATCCTCACCCACTGAGGGTAAGAGGGGTGCCATTTGTACTGTAGACAAATTGTCCAGCCACATCAAAACCAAATCCTCCTGAGACCATGTGTAGGTTCAGGGCAGCATTCAAAATCACTATTATTCTCCATATTCACTGGAATTTCTCAATTCAGGCTGAAACTGGACACCCACACCATACAGGTTAGCTTTCTGAATAAAAGATTAATAAACCAAAATATTTTCAAATTGTACATGCAAACCCTTCCTGCATGGTACACTATTTTGTTGTTGCAATCTTCAGAAAAAAATATACATCTAGTCCAACTGTTGGCAAAAAGCAATGAAATTGATCATGTCACAAGGGTGCTAAGATACCTAGATAAGCAACTAGTAAGGAAATTTTATTAAGGAGTTTCCCAGGTCTCCTGTCTACATTGACATATATGTGGCTTTATCTAGAGTTAAAAAGGCAAGAATCCATTACAGAGAAAGTCCATGGCATAATTAGAAAACAATCAACACTTTTTCTAATGCTGATTTCTTCTTCACTTTAAACTGCTTCATTGACTTTAATTAAACTTGCCCTAGGTTATGAATCTAGCAAGCTGCAGAAACATTTGAAAATTAAATAAAATAAAAGCATCTTTCTTGTCTGAAGGGATTTTGCTTAGTTGTACCACACTTCTCACTTAGAAGATTTTTGAATTATTAGAAATGCTGTATGTGACACTGCAAGAGTGTTGGTTTTGCTCTTGAATTAAAATGACCTCCCACTCCACAGTAAGAATCATAGCATTAAATTGTTGAGATTATCTCCACTGCTCTTCATTGCAGAATTCCTCTGCTGGTTTCTGAGAAATGGTGTGATGCTGTCACCACAGACTTACACCGGCCCTACTCCCAGTTTTGTCTAAGGCCAAAGGAAAGGAATGTTGTATATTTAGAATACAGGCAATTTTCATGCCAAAAGCTCAGGCCAAGGTTAAAAGTACATGACACAGACTTTGGAGGAATAAAGAGATGGCCTGTGTCCTGCCCCAGCCTGGGTCTGGCTCATGAGAATATGACCAAAAGTCCCAAGTATGAGAGTGAATGGAATAACTTATAAAGCATAATTACCAAGAGAAAAGAAGGTGGGAACAACCATATGAAATATATTCCAGCCTGGAGTCATCTAGTTTCAATAGATGTGACCCTCACTTTATTAAAATTCTAAATAAAATAAATTCTGGTCAAAGATGGGCCTGGTAAAGAATCAGGAAAGCTCAGGTCTGAATTAATTTCACAATTTGGTCTGCCTCTATTTTGAGTTGCTCTCTTTTTCTCCTCTGAGGAATTTCCTAGAGACAATTGAGAAGGGTTCAAAACCTGTACTTTTTATCTCTAGAAAAAGCAAAAATATATTTTAGAAAAATTCCAAGTTTTGCTAAGAAAGCAGCAATTACTTGCAATTGCTTGCATGTCTTGGTGAAGTACCATAGAGTATTGTAGTTTAGTCTGGGGTTCAAAAGACTTGAATTCAATTTTTGAACAGCTTTTTTATTTCTTTTTTTTCCCAGACATATACAGATGTCTGAAAAACAATTTCCATGCGTCAGAAGGCTACTATCCTCTACTACTCTTGAGATATTACCTAGACAACCTCTTGGACTAAAGTCGAAAGAAAGATCTTCATAAAAGTCTGTGACACCAGGATCAACTATATATATCTATATATTTAACATATATAAGATAAGATGTCTACAACAGAATACCTAAAAAATATGTTAATTGCCATTTGTTACATCTTGAATATGCACATAACATTGATGAAATGTGAAGAGTTTTCCAAACTGGTAAAGATAGGCAGTGCAAGCAATCTATAATAAGATACAAGTCTACTTACGTCCACTCAAGCTGTTTAATACCACAACAGAATTACTCCATAGTTTATGGATATTTTCCTTCACCAGAGTCCTTGAGAACTTTCCATTAACTTCAATAGATGCCAAAACAGGCCCAAGAGCAGGAAATGAAGAAATATACTGTACCCAAATGAAATCATTGTGGGAATTTAGGTAGGCAGAATGTAATTATTCACACTGGAATCTGGATAGAGCTCTAGGTTTATATCCCCATTCTGGCAAACATATGAGATATATAATAATCAAGAGGAGCAGGGCTGCTGGCTTTCCTCTCAGTCAAAAGAAAAGAATAAAGAAGGAGAATGATCTGCTTGCTTGATGATGAGTAAAAGGAAGGAGTGACTTTTATTACATCATCTGCAAGACCTGCCAAGAAACAAAATGTATTAAGTAAATAATCACACTTGAAAAATTAGAAATTTGGTTCTTTGCTGATGCAAATTGAAATGTATGGTTTTCTTTCTTATGTGTTCAGTCCTAGGGAAAAAATCTTTTGAAATCAGTGTCTTTGCAAAATACTGATACTTATCATTTCTACATTCATTGATATAGGTGAGGACACCAAGAAGCATTGAAAAAAAATAATGGATTCTCTTGCAAATGTACTGGATTGTAAAATAACAAAAAGTACCAAACCTTGTAATAGAACTGCATTACATTCTAGCAAAGTGGATCCATTTCTGAGGTGGAACATGACAGCTTTTTAACTTTCTACAACAATATGTGACAGAAGAATACTATATTCAGCCGATACTGTAGGGTGATTTATGGAGGCAGAATGTAATAATATAAATTGAGTTTCAGAAAGACACTGTGACTAATCTTACAAAAAATGCTACAGGATGTTTAATAATCCTGGTGGGTCAGAAGTTGTTCCTCAAAAAATTCTCTTAAGACTGATTGTTATTAAAGTATGTACTGCATTTGGTTCATTTTTCATTTAACTATGTAGTCTAAAACTGCTGTCAAGTGCAAATATTTGAGTTGTAATTGGATACCCATACAAATGGAATAGAGCCACCAAAACCTCAATGAAAATTACAATCATAGAATACTTACAGTAGTAAATGCCCTTTGAAGAGCCATAAGACAAGCATCTGTCCACATCTTTTGAGGTCTCCCTAGCAGTACTCATGGGTGTTTATTGTCTCATTAATCAAAAACAAAGGAGCAGGAATGAGGCAGCACACTATAACTCCTTCTTTGCATTCACTGTGCAACCCTCCTCCATTGCCTCCCTTCAGCATTTAAGGCTTTGGTGCTTACGAAGCCATGAGTGGCAACTCTGAGAAGATTGAAGTGAGCAGAGAGAAGGGGAAGACATAACATATATAGTTGAGGGGCTTGACTCAAACCCCTTAGAAATTAACTGAAGTCTGTGTTTTACTTACAAGGCCTCTGTGTCAGTCCTAGTGGAGAAGCAGAGCAGTTTTCACAGTGTCTCTCCCTGTCTGCAGAAAGGCTGTGACCGCAAGTGCTTGGAGCCCTGGCCCGAGCCAACATGGTTTCACAAGGAGATGAGAAAGAAACAGATGCCATTCCACGGGTCTGACGTACACTAACGCTACACCACGCAGCACTCCTGCCAAGGCCTCTGCGGGATGGGAACGTGGAGGCCCCATGGGATGGCAGGGCAGGGCCTGGCCCGGCGCACTGGGCTTGTCCCACTCCCACGAGGGCAGCCCCAGGCATCTGCTGAGACACAGGGCTGGGCCAAGATGTGGGGCTGGGGGCAGGGCTGGGGGCTGGGGAGGGGCTGACAGGGGGCCGGGCAGGGCCTGTGAAGCCAGGTGGTGCCCTCAGGGCCCTGACACTTAAAAATAACATGAAAATAAAAATACCTCAAACAAATCTTACACTAATTTTTTTCATAGGGCTTCCCATCTTTCCACTGTGTACTTTCCCCTGCATTTTCTTTATGATTTAAAATCTACTTAGCCATAGCTTTCAGCACTGCATGTAGCTCTTTTCGGTTCACCCTTGTTAATGAGAACAAATGAAAAAGTATGTTTGTGCATTTTCAGAGGCCATCCAAATGGGCTGAGATCCACTTACATGGCATCCTTTCCTTGGCTTCACAAAAAGCAATATTTTTGTAACTCTGGAAAATTTGCTCCACCTAAAAGTTTGGCTAACACTAGCATTTTCATCCCAGATTTTGGGCTTCCTATAATGCCATAAAGTTTTTGTTAACCAGCCCACAATTTCCTTAAAGAACTTCCCTCAGACGGTAAATAGCAAGATGTTTAATGTATACAGCATGTCAGGTTTGGTCCCAATATCTCTCTTATGGCTCTCAGCCTTTTCCACCACACAATACAATATGTGGCAGAGACCACCCAGCAATTATTTTTCTCACTGTATTTCACATTACCTCTTCATTAAGTTTAGTTTTAGACTTCAACTCCATAAGGTAAAATATTCCTAGATACTTAATAGCCTGTGGTTTTCAATCTATATTTAAGCCCTGCCTTAACCACTGATCATACAATATGTTCAGGGACATAAACTCCAACTTACCTCAGTTGATTCGGCATTCAGACACGCTTGCAAAATTCTCAGCTAGCTTCTACAGATTTTTTTATGTTCTAGGAGCTGAAATAAAAATAAAATTTATACTGTATGATACTTATTAGAGATGAATGAACAATGCATCGCAAATAACTTAGAAAACTATTGTTTACTAAATATCCATAAGCTGATCTCTTATAATGATTTGATGATTTTTTTGAGTTTATTCAACATTCTCCAATTCTAACAGTTTTTATTCATTACTTTTCAACTTAGATATTTCAAATATTAAATAGTCATTAGCCAATCTATGTAATATAGCTCTGATGAATGTGTGTAAGTAGCAATTTTTAAAATTTTCACTAGCAAAATTTGACCATATAACTCTGGTGATATTAATATTTGTCTTGGCTTTGACAAACATCTGTGCAGTGGCTTCTGAACTAGTTAAAACCACACTTGGATGTACCAATGTAGCAGAACTGGAAGCAGCATGGCATCATCGGTGCAGTGCTGTCCCTGATTAATTACCACCATCAAGATGGAGGATGTATAAACTCAGGTGTAGCATGTGTGGCTCTCTTGCTTTCAGAATCCATGCTAGTAACCTCCTATGATCAGCCCCACTTCCTGAGGATGTATTATCGCCTCTGGAATTAGCTTGATATGATTTGTGTTCTCTCCTACATCCAGCCCTGTGGTAAGGGCCCCATGTTTTCTGGTTACCAGTGTAACCTTCCAAGTCAGCTCTTTTAGAGCTTTTCTCCTTCATAGACTTAAATGAAGAAAGTCAATATGAACATGAACTTTCTTACTCTTCTGGGACAAAATTTAAATACACATCACTCACAAGACTGGGGATGGTATTATACAAAAGTTACCTATATCTGTGAGACAGTTTTCTTTTCTTAGAATTATATTTCCTGAGTTAGAGGTATCATTAAGCAATATGACCAGAAATATGTTTGGTACTCAATAAAATCCATTTAAGTAAGGAATACTTTTTATATCGTAATCTATTATGCACAGAGCTACCAGTACTAACACAGATGAAAAAGAACCAGAGGAAGGTTGTTAGCTGATTTGTTAATGCACTTAAGTGTCAACAGGTGTGATCAACTGGAAAGAGGCAGGTGTTACCAATGTATTGGTGCTGTCATAGAAGAAGGATGTCCTACAGAAGCCTTAAATGTAAAGTTAAAATTGACAAGCTGTTGACATCCTCTATAAGCCACCACCTTACAAGTATTCCACATCTGATTTAAGGCTGGAAATGTGCCAGAAAAAAGCCTACTATTTAAATATGTGGGTACTAAAATACTTGAACTTAACTCTGACATCTGCACATTTAGGTTTTTATGTTCCATAAAGATGTCATCTTCAAGGGAGGCATCAAACCCTATTTCTGTCCCCTGTAGATACTCATTTGTAGATACTCATTTGTAGTTTCAACTAAACACAGCACCATCAGATAGCTGTCTAGCTAAACTACTTTATTTGGATCTTCATGATACAGTTCTTAGCAATGAAGATTTAAGATAATCTAAAAGACTAAAATTAAAAGTTCTTCATTTTGGGACCATATAACTTAATGAGAAAAAAATACAATGTGAATACTTAAACACAAAAAAACCACATATTTAAAATGGGCATAAACAAAAAGTCTGAAACAGTGTGCTATTTTTTACTAAAATAATTAATCCAATTAGTTTCTAGTTGATGTTACGTATGAAATCTAAAAACAATCTTCACTTTTTGTTATGTTTTTCTGAATATACTTCATTGCTTTTGAAAGCAAGGGATTAATAACATTTGGGATGGGAAAGCAGTGTAGGTTGGCACAGAGTAAATTTTCCCTCAGCACAAAGCTGGTTTGCTATACAGGGCTGTTTTATTATACTTGCTTGAGCTCTGAGCTACAAAAATCCTTCTTTGCCAGTTCTCAGAAGTCACAGATAGAAAAGATTCGTGAGATTTCTTAATTCCAGAACACTGGGATCAACATCAATTCAGTCCATGTAGTAGTTATCATAGTTTTGCCAGTACACTGTCTCCTCTGAACTGAGTTATAAGCCCTTCTAATGATGAGAGCTTACTGTAGTTCTTAAAAATGTCTGTTCCTCTACCTAATAGATTGCTCCTAGAAAAATAACTTTCCTTCATATTTTCAGAAATCTGCTCACATCATTGCTCCTAAATACATATCCTTTTAACAGTCCTGGGCACTGATGGACAGTTATAGTGAACTGTCCCAAACAAAGAGGTAATTTCATAAAACAAATCACACAGATTTACATATCTGACCTTTTCTAAATTCCAAATAAATTCTGCAAAGGAGAAGAGCTAGTGCATTAACTCAATTTGCCCGTGTGGTAGACAGACCAGAATGCTCTCCAGAGAAAGCAGTATGCTAAAGCTGAAGTACAATATGTGAAATTCATTCTGGTGCAGAATGTCATGTAGTTTTGTCATGGTCAAATCCCACACAATTCCTGGTTTAGGGCTATGTCATTTAGGGCTATGTCATTTTACTGGATACTGGCTTGTTCTTTGACATACATTTCACTCAGAGTGTCTCTAAAAAAAGAACGGCCCCCTCTGAAGATACACAGTATGCCAACAAAATAATTTCCTGGGCTATTATGCAGGCTGGAACACTTTTCCATAAAGCAGAACCATTTATGTTGGGTTTTGTTTGCTTTGAACTCTGCCACTGCTTTGTAGTTCCCCACAGCTACTCTCCTGACCAGGCCTGCTGAGTGGCAAATGCTTCTTTAAATCCACTTGTTGGAGAACACATTCTAACAAGGCACCAGCATTTTCTGTTTTGAACTAAATCATTCAACTTTCTACAATAAAATTAGTACAAATGGCTAGTATAAAAGCATCCTATTAAAATCTACTGACCAAAATATTTCTATAAAGAAGGATATTTGAATTTTTGAGGAAAGCAACTAGAGCTGTGCAATGTTGGTTTCACTGGGAATGTCAGAATTTGGTGTTCATTGTATTTGGAATAAAAATCCCCAAATACGCTAAAATCCATCATGCAGAAAATTCGGAAAGAATTGCAATCTGGAAAACCAAAAAATTTCCTTTTTTAATTTCCAAATGTCTTCAGAGTGTGATAAGAACTCTCAAACTCCTCATGTGCTGGTCCTGACAAGACTTAAGGTCTCTGACTACTTTTCATTAAATAGTCTGGACTGAAGTGCAGCTAAGTCCCTGCACACCTTGGGAATTTCAAATGAACATTGGTGCTTCCAAGCCAGCTTGAGTGGCTTCTATACTTGACTCTCTGTTGGTCCTGGGCACAGGTCGTGGAAGAGCAATGATCTGGAAATTCTGGTGGCCCAGCAGGTTCCACCAGATTCTCAGAGAGTCAGGAGTGGAGAGGAAAGCAAACTGGTTTGGTTGGTCATTGAAATTGAATCATCTCTACTAATTTTTTTTCATGCTTTGCATTTCAGAATTGTCTTTTTAATCCTCTTTTCTTACCTGCACAAAAGGCAGCATCTAGGTGATGGTGATACAAAGAAAAAAGCACCAAAGTGCAATGAGATCAGATATGCTTTAAATAAACCATTTTTTTCTTGGATATGGAAATATACAGCAGGACTAAAGCTTCTTGGGAACAAAGCTTGATTTCTTATTTGGCTAACATTCTGGCATGAAGCAGTTAAAATAATAATGCTCACAAAAGAATGACTGCAGATGTTGCATTTGCAGCAGCAAATCTGGGCCATGCCAGGAAGAATTAGAATAACCTGGACTGTGTGCTTCAGACTAATAATGTGCCATGCATGACACAAAATCCTGTGCCTCTGGTGAGGGTGTTATTTTGCCAGTGAAGTTTCTCTACCCAAAGAAGATCTGTGTCAGAACATTCTTAAATGTATACCTGATTTTTAAAGTTCAATTCCCCACAATGCAGACACCTAACCCAGGACTACAGTACAGAAGTGTATTATAATGTATAAGAATGTGCATTAGGAAATTACTCCCGGTCTGGCTGCCATACCAATATCAATGCAGCAAAAAGTGTATGGTAGAACAGAAGGTTTTGTGCTAGAGAACAGATAAGTGACATGGATTGAAATTATGGTAAATTTAAATTGATGGCCTAATTACTATTATCTCTTTTTGTATTCTCTGTAAGAAATATTATCCAGGAGGAACTCATTTTGCATTAATGTTGATATAAAGTGTAATTCTGTAGCATTTTCATTGTAATCTGGCATTAATTAATGCATCATTATTCCAAAGTGTTAATTAAATTATTACAGAAAGGGACATCTGACCCAGTTCAGAAAGAAAGAAAGAAAGTATAGTGCATGAGAATTAGACTTTCAGAGGTCTGAAATGGAGTGAGTTCCTGCAACACTAGGTTTGTGTAGCAGCGCAAAACCAAGATGAAATACAGACATGATATATGGCTCACAAACCACAGTATGACATCAACATTTGCTCACTCACTATGGACTCTGATGACAGCATCAGGGCCTCAAAGACAGGCAGACATCAGAAATCTGAAATGACCTGTTTCTAATAGGGTAAATTAAATAAACTGTACACTGACTGTCATGAATTACTCTCAAGGAATTCAGTGAACTGAATAGGGGTACAAAACTACTCACAGGTCTGCAAGCTCTACTACATACTCTGCAGCTGGGCAGGAATACCACTGCTATATAGCAACTGAGAGTGCCAGGGCAGTTAATCGGGATGAATTGGAAACGATCCTGCACTCTTCAGCGTTGATTGCTTGACCTTCTGCCTGCAAGTCCTAAGTGGCTTCAGCGAAATCTCAAATCAGCATTTCAGTTGTTGTTCTTGTTACTGTCAGCTGGGTGGTAGGTGTTTTCACATACAGGCAGGAGAAAACCCAGCCCTATATCAAAGAACATACAGTCTGATCCAATGCCCTAGGGAAAGCTATGGAAGTCTAACCCTGACTTAGAGAACTGGCATTTAAGCATGCGCCTGAGAATTGCACAGACAGACCTCTGAGGGAATGCCACTGGCAGCAAGTAGGGCTCTCTCCAAGGGGCCATGCAAGCTCTGTGGAATTGGGGTCTCTGTGAATTTTTAAACTTGATTAATAATTCAAGAAAACATTAGTCTAGAGCATGAAGCAAATCCTATGTGATATGACCTACCTGCCAGCTATACATTGGAGCCAGAGCTGCACAAGATACTTTCAGGATGTGGCTTCCATAAGATTCAATGCCAACACTGTTCAACAACTCTGTCTGTTTCAACAGTTATCACTTTCTTTTGTTACATTTGGGCTTGCATTGAAAGATCTTTAAAATGTGAAAGTTAAATGAGGCTCTTATAAAGAAGTGGTTTGGGTGCAGTATATTAAAGGGAAACTTCAAAGGAGCTCAAGATACCTTTCAAGCTAAGGTACAAAAATTTAAACAAGAACAAAAGCCTCTCTTGTATTTTGAAGCATTAATTGTTCCACTTCTGTTGATGTAAAGTGAAAGGAGAAGCTTTTAGTTAAAAGTACGTAGTATCAACCAACATGGAATGTTCCAAAGTCTCATGGAATAATTTTAGCTTTGATATAATGGCACAGTTGGGTCTCAAATTATAATGCTTTCTGTAGCATATGCAATAATTTTTGGTAGCTGAATCCATTAGACAAACATTAGTGCTTGAAGAGATTATTGGCATAAAACAGTTTCACCTTTTATATTTATAAGATATTTCATATTTATAAGGTATTTCATAACTTTGTGAGTGGTGTTTGTCACATAACTTTGTGAGCGGTGTTTGATATTTCACAGCTTTGTGAGTGAAGTTTTCTATATCATTACAGCCTGGTTTTCAAAGGATAAAATACACAACATTGCACTGTTTGCTCTTCCGCCCATCTGTCAGTTCCCCTCTTTTAAGGAGGGGGCAAAACTGTAGAAACTGTAAGGACAAAAAGTCTGCCATAAGTTTCATGAAAACTGGTACCTGGTTAGTAAAGAAAGAGACAAATTGGTGCTTCCATGGGAGGAAGGTTTCAACTGAGAATTTAAAAATTCTGTGGACCATTGGCCTCTCAAGTGGCCAGTCTGTGAGGAGTTCGGTGCCAACCACAATACGTTAGCTTGCCCACTTGTAATTAGTCAAGGTTACTGTGGAGGGATTTATGAGACACATGAAGTAATTACAAGTCTCATGTGCAAGCATATCATGGAATACACTCAGAGAAGAACAGTGAGTTGGTTTCGTGCAGAGGTAAAGGTAATTGGGATACAAAGTGCAAAAAACATCATATTTACTGGTGCTGCTGTTCATGAACAACATTGTGGTATAATTTCAGCACATCTGTAGACCTGCCCAGAAAAAAATGCATGATATATATTGAGATGCCTGATTTTCTGCATTATCGATAAAATATATAAACCAATGATTTTAATTGATAATGCATTTAACTCTGGTCCATATAAGATGACCGTGACAGAAAAAAAAAAGGAATATTTTTCTTTTCAGTTTCACTTTGCATCATGAAAAGAGTATTCTTACTTTAGGCAGTATTTAGGCCAGTGGAGACACAGAACTATTAATTTATAGGTTTTCTTAATGGTAGGTGCTGGTTACTCACACTAGGAAAAATGCTCCTGATTTTCAGGAACATGATTTTTTTTCAGCTTTTGTAAGCTTCAGTTGGATTTCTATGCACTAAGAATGTTTGAAAATAAGGCCCAGTGTCTCTTAGTCAAGACTCATATCTAATGGTATAATACATATGTATACATACATTACTTGGACTGAATGCTGTTTCACGCCTACATTTTATGGGTTGTCAGTCAGTGGAAGTTAGGAGAAAATGAGCCTAACAAATCCAGGAGAATCAGTTATAACTATAAAAAAAAATCAATAAATATAAATAAATACAACTAAATTCCCAGTCTCTTCTCTTTCCAGCTAGAAAGTACAGACCTAGTTCCTAGAACAGAGGTGCATGACTTTTGATTTTTACATTGAGCTGATTGTGCTGCAGAAGTGCCTGATTAGTATGACAACATCAAAAGTTTGTTGCTGTGCTCAAGATTATTAACTTAGAGCATTATCATAAACCCTACTGCCCTCTATGTTGTTTATTTTTACAGTGAGCACTGCTAAAAATGCAGGCTTTAGTGTATGTGTATATATATGACTTATTTTACTACTCAGCTTTTCCTACCAGATGTTTCAGTGGTCAGCCAAAGCTCCAGAGATATACAAGGTTCAGCTGCATGTATGCAAAAAAATAATTAGAAAAGTATCTTATTACCATCACTTTTGATGATTCTTTAACAAAGTGACAGGGTATTTTCATTATTTGCTGAGTACTTATGGATAATAACAAACTAAGTGTTGATCAATCAATATAATGATCCATTTGACCCATAAATAATAAGAGAAGATATGCAGAATTTCTAATAAAATTACAATCCCAAAAGAATTTGAATTCATTACTTTTGAAATATAAGGCAGACAGTTCGTTTCACTAACATGGATTTGAACTTGCAGAGGGTAAATTATCAGAGAGGCCCTTGTTGCTTTCATGTGGCAAGACAATTTTATTAAGAATTACAGGGAAAAATTAATAAGCACTTCAGAGCTCAGAGTCCTGAGGTACAGCATGGCTTAGACCTTGGCACAAACTTGGGAACATGCCCTGCTTGGAGTATGTACTCTTTCTTTTTAAATTTTATTAATGTTGTGGGCAAGGTTAAAAGCTCAGCCCATGTCACAATGCCAACCTCTGAAAAACCTCAGAACCTGCCAAATGGTCTGAGTTTGTCAGTGTGCAGTGAGCACGTTCCTTCTTTGGATATTCAGTGCTAATGAATGACTTACTGGAAATGCACATTCCAGTGCTGCACTCTTAGCATTCTAATACAGTGATTTCCTTTCAGGAGGAATTAGGAATTGCCATGTTTCTCTGTATGGCGAACAAACGCAAGATCATCACACAGCAGAGTCACAGTAAGCACAAGAATAATCTTCATTTCAGGTCAAAGTCAGTGCACTGAATTTACTTCCCAAGACCTCACAATTGTAGCTCAGAGATGAAGCTCTCCTTTTCACTTCTTTCCAGTCTCATTTCTTCTCAACTTGAACTCACAAATCTGCTAGCTCCTACAATGAAACTTTTAGATTGAGCTGGTAATGTTACCGAAATGCTTGATTATCAACCATGTTAATCCCAGCAGGGTGTACCAGGTTTATCTTCTGTCATAGAACAGTGTAAAGCAATATATAGATCCTGGAGCTAAATTTAAATGAGTTCTCTTACATTCTGGAGGGAATTCAGCCCTGTAAGTATACAACCCCGTGCTGCTGTAGCTATATTGCTTTCTACAGCACAGTGCAGTGTAGATGTGCCCATCCATTCCCTCTGTGACCATCATGATGTCATGATGCTCGGTGGAAGAAATGGAATTAGCTACAAGAATATCATAGCAGGAAAAAAAAGGGGTTCTAGAGATATAGGAATACTCAAGACACAGCTACACTTTGTTTCAGGAGACTGAACAGCTCAAATTAGGTTTCCTTGTTTTGGTGTTTTTTCTCTCCCCCACTTTGTTCTGTTGGGGATCAGATGCTCAGCAGAGGATTACCTTCTAATTCCTTTCAACTTCTTAATTTCAAAGTGTCTCCTTGCAATCCTGGCCAAAGTCTCATCTTCTCATCAAGTAGCTCCCTGATTCAGATTAGACAAAGTAAACATTCAAAAGCTATGAGCCATTGTCTCTTACCAAGACTGTCAAAACCTGTGAACTGATGCTGTTCTTCAGATCTAAGGCCAAAACAGCTGATTTAACTCTGAAATAGCCTTTTAGAAGCCACACGAGAATTACAGAGATATACATGCAACATTTATAAACATAACATAGACAACTTCCAGATTCCTAAGAAAACATCAAAAAGATCAGTCAACAGATCTGGCAAAATCAGGTAAATTTGCTTAAGAAGCAATCAGAAGATTGCTCAGGAAGATCTCCCTTTCAAAGGCATTTTTATACTTCTAAGCAAGAGAATTTGAATACTTCCGCAAGGTGTAACCAGAACAGAACTGCAAACAAACCATTATCTAAACCAAGCCTGTTTATTCTGCTCAACTGAAAGCCAAGGATGAGTATGCAGGATTTACTATTTTTCCTCTATAGTAAATCCAATTTTGTTTTCTCCCTAACCATTCAGTACTCTTGCAAATGTTCGGGAGTACAAAACCTCCCTTTTTTCTCTGCTCGTTTTTATTTTGTCCAAATTCTGTCCCAAAAAATGGCAACCATTTCTTTTGGCTCCTGTGAATTACATGCTTATGTGAGGTGATGGGAATACAAATACAAGCTGATGAATACATGAGTATTACTGGTGTGGATGTGGGTGCAGGAGATGGCAAATGTACTGCAGAAGACCAGCTGCCAGCGGTAAGCATACAAAATGTGGCTCCTACACAGAAGAATGAGATTTTCAGAGAATCTGGTGGAAAGCCTGACAAGTACATTTTCTTGCTGCTAAAAGAATTTATTTCTGCTGAAACCTATAACTTCTGGGTTAATAAAGTGAACTTTGATGGGACTAGAGGGAAATATGGGCTTCCCAGGAAAGTTAGGACAAACTTAGATGCATTTCTAGAACACAGATTTATGGAAGTGATTGAAGCTGATAAGATCAAAACCCAAGTTAACACTTTCCTTTGCTTTCCTATCACACGCCAAATAGATCTCTGCCACAGTTGGCCTGCTACCAATAAAATTAATGATGCCTGTAAACAATACATTGCACAGAATCATCAAGCTCATACAATTAGTATCCATGCATGTTGTTTTGCTTTGAATTTTGAGATATTTTACAGAACCTGTTATTATGATACAGCTAACTGACTATGAAAACAGTCAATGGCTTCTCAGGACTGACTGCTAAATCACAAGGGAAAAGGAAAAATATCAAGGAAATCAAGGAAAAAAGACTCAGACAGAATCTGAGGTAGTCTGATTATTTTGTGTCTTGGTAAGGGTCTCCAGAACCAGTAACAATGAAGGATCTTGAAAAGACTGACTCTGCTACTAGTTGTAAAAATATGCACATGTCCACTATGTATTTATAAAATTACAAAGCTACAACTGGTGCATTCTTCACTCTTTTCCTTCCTGCTTTCCTTAATGATGCAAAAAGTAAGCACGTGTCATGCTCTTGTTAGAGGGATAGTCAGTACACTGCTGGAAACTCAAGCAAATGAAAATCACAAGTTTGGCAGAGCATATTAGAGAAGAGTCTTTTCCTGTTGGGAAGGGGAAGCTTTGTAGATGCATCCAATAACACAGCCTTTTCTGCAGGCACCGAAGGCCAGCTAAATGGCCTTTCTCTTGACACGTGTCCAGAGGAAGCTATCGAAAAAACCAAATACCTGCTAGGCAGGGATGTGGCAGGTATAAATCAGGTGGTATGACAGGCCACATCTGCATTTTGGTCACGTGATGGATGTATTTCCTTACATTCCTCAGGGAGGGTGATAACAGCTCTATGGAAACGAGCAGCGTATAGGCTGAAAGAATTGTTCTGATGAGACAGATCCAACCTGTGGGCTTCAGGTCAAGATAGAAAAGGCAGGTCTAGGGCTAACATGGTCTCTTTTTCTCATAAATTTAGAGTACAGGTTAGTTTATGAAATGAAGGCAGGAAGACACGTTTCCACTACCTCTCTAATTTTAATGTTTAAATGACCACTTCTAAGCCTTTTTTTCTTTTATAAGATCCACAGCTTTCCCAATTCTTTTTCTCCTTTATTTTACATAGGAAGTGTTCAAGTCCAGATCTAACTTATACGATTTTGTTTTTTCCCATAGGCTACTCCAGGCTTCTTTTTTGATGTCTTTTTTTATATATCTTTTCTAACTCAATGCTACCTGCAGGTAGATTGTTCAGATATTTGTAAGTTAGACTATGGTACATATGGCTCTAAAACTATAAAAGGTAAATAAAATTGCTTCACTAGTTATTATGTATGTATATTCATATGCACGTGTGTGTGTACATGTGCACATGTGTGTGTGCATATAAATATATGAACTCCCTGGTGGTACCAGATACATTAACTTTCCCGAAATATCTATTGGAAAATGTATTTTTTCATATTTATAGTTCACCCATTCAGTATAAATCAAACATCACAGACATAATTAGACAACAATCTTTTAACTGCTTCAAAATTAATTGACTAGAGTGCCTAAAAATTAACATTACGAATGAAGACTACACATTGCTATATTTCCTGAGGACTTGCTTTTCAAGGATCCTGACAGAAATTTGAACAATTTGCAAAATTAATACTGTATTTCAGATAGTATGGAACTACTACATTTTATATTGCATCTGTAACTAAACTCTTTGTTTTAGGTTAACTTGAAAAGTCTTTTGAAGGAAAGATCTCCACTTATCAATTAAATTCTTATTAAGGGAAGACTCTTAGTAGCTTTTCATGGGTAAAAGTCTTTATCTAACCAACGTGCATTTTCAGTCTTTAAGTTACTTCAGTCCATGGAAATGTTACATTTCCAAAACAAAGCATTGGAAATTTTTAGAATCAATTTAAGATTGCCTTTCTGTAATTCAACATTTACTATGCGCTCTTAATAAATAATTTAGAATTATTATTGTTTTTAATATGTGTATTACAACCCTCTATGGATCTATTAATAGTTTTGTATTCTTAGCTCTGAGCTAAAACAGGCCATGTAACTTTATCATACATGAGGATTGACTTTCCCAAAGACCTACCTGCTTTACAAGTTTTACTGGGACAAGCTTAAAAAATAAACCAGGGAGATATAATATTTTAAAATTAAATGATCACACCTACTTATTTCTAAGATCCTCACTATGAGCAGTATTGAAAAATGTGCATGCTTCTATTCTTCTTCTGTCTTTTGCCTGGCCCAAAAGAACATAACTCAATTTTCACCCATGTCCTAATTTAAAGGCTTCCTTGTCTTATAAACAACATGGTTATATAGCAAATTGAAAGAACCTTCAAATTCAGAGACTTACACAATAACTCATTCCTATTATTAACAGAAAACTCTAATAATAAAAGCATTTAGAATTATAAGCTTCTTTTTTTTTTCTAAATATCTATTTGGAAAAAACCCCATGATTTACAAAAACGTGTTTATCTGTAATTTGTTTTACTGGTACTACTCATGTGCATGACTCTGATGACACCCAAGATACATGGAGAAAACCTCCATCTTCCCCTGGATTTCTCAGTTCCTAATTTCACAAAAAAATGTAAGATGAGCATCTGAATTTCACAAGTTGGTTAGACACTATTGACTCAAAACAATTTTTAACAAACTTTACCGAAAATTTCATTGAATCAAGCATATTGTGCCTTAAGTCAAAAATACATAAAATTCATTTTGTAAACCATCTGTATAAATAAATGCCAACTGAAACTATCTGAATTTCAGGTCTGAGTTAAATCTTATATATTTAGAACCACAATATGCGAGTGACACCGTAGGATCTTGTTTATTGAGATACACAGTAGAAGCCAAGGAACTGATATTACAGTGGAAAGTAATCTAAATTGCTTTCACAGAATTTCTGCTACTTTCAAGTAATAAAAATGTTACACTCTCCACTCTAAATAAAATCTTAGTTGCTATCGACAGTTTGTATGAGATTCAGTCAGAACTACCAAGCTCTGAAAATAAGGCCCAACTTCTGTTGTTTTTGTTGATACATTTGGCATCCAATCATGAAAAACAATGTCCATGTCACTAAAATGGCCTCCAGGCATTCAGTATATCTACATCGAGGTTAAACATCTATGTGAAGATGTGACAGCACACCTTATAAAAGATATTATTGAGTAATATAGACTTTCTGTAATAACCAAACAGTAAAGAATATAGCTTTTTAAAGGTCTCCCCATGGCTGATCTCATGACTCAAAGATGAGAGACTGTGCTGCAAGCTAAGTAATAAAATCTGGTGGATACTGTGGGCTAGCTTGTGACAAATCATATCAAAGTATTATTAAAGAAGGAACTTGAGACCCAAGACTATTATTGATTCTTGACAGAATTTCTTATAAATAAATGTTGCAATCTGATCCTGGACTCCCAAGGCCCTGGTAGAATTCTGACTATTATAGGGCAGGTTGCAAAACAGTAACATTATTATTAGTGAAAGTTGAAAGAAGCATATTCAGTGTCAAACAGGTAGCATGGTCTAAAAAGACCAGTAGGAAAAGGTTTTTCACAGGCCTCATACACCTACAGCTGCAGATTACTGTTTAAAATGGCAAAATGATTTCTGAGCTTATAACAGGGCTGTGAACGTGTTAGCGGAATGAGTCTGTGACCCTTT
This sequence comes from Gymnorhina tibicen, assembly GCA_013399875.1. Classification (NCBI taxonomy): domain Eukaryota; kingdom Metazoa; phylum Chordata; class Aves; order Passeriformes; family Artamidae; genus Gymnorhina; species Gymnorhina tibicen. Next base: position 401,428 of record VXAZ01006599.1, read on the forward strand.
AGAGCACTAAGGACACACCTCCATTAGTGTCCATATTCCCACACTGAAGAGGCTGATACAGTCAACTGAAATGACAGGGTGATAAATATAAAACCACTATCATCAATAAGACTGGAATGTAAAAGCACTTAGTTTCAGCCTAAGTAACTCACAGAAAGTTTGGTTTCAAGAACCAATGTATCATCCATCACTACTCTACCTTCTGTTGACAAAGTAATTGTAAGATATCTAGAATGGAGGTTCAATATGAACTGACAGTTTTGAAAGGAGGAATTGTGTGCTGCACTTACTCATTAAATGTATTTTCCTCCACTAAAGATGTTTCCTTTTTTAGTTTATGTATGAATAACTTTAGTTAAAGTTCCCTTGACACACTGACTTTGCTTTGAATAGCACCTATGTTCATTAACATAAAACCTGAAAGAAAATAATTTTAATGTAGCTTTTTTAACACTTCAAAAGCCTTTAACAAATTGATCGAGTACAATTATGTATTCTAAAGGGAATTGTAAAGAGATCACACAAGGTTGAAAAGTTCTGGGTAATAAAAAGAAAAAAAAGCTAAGTAAAAACAGGCACTCTGCATGGAACTTTGACGCACAGTGGAAGAAAGTAATAAAATTATATGTATTAAAACCCCTTAACATCTCCCTATTTAACACAGACACATACAATTATTGTCTGTATTACTTAGTGTGTAGAAAATACCATGCTTACTTGAGAATGTGAAAAAAAGGTGTAGAGGTCAAGATAGTCAGAAAATGGAGAGAACCTAAATTACCAGTCCACTTACTTCTGAGACTACTGAGTCAAGGCAACCTGAACAACTACTTAGCAAGGACATCACACCAATTTATCAATATGGCTAGTTGCCTTTGGCTAGGAATAGATCTAATCACGGCATTCTTCTTTAGCTAAAGGTATATTATTTTTGGTATCATTTTAAAAGACTGTATGATAACAGCATTCTTTCAAAAACCTTAGAAACTAAGATAACAACACATTGCAGCCAAATGGATCAACTGACATTTAATGAGCCATTAAAAAATGAGAAATAGATTCTGATCTGCAATCTGATGGTTTTTTCTTACATTTATGAGTGTAAATTTATATCTGATTATTTTAAAATAGTATTTTAGATGGTGCTTTTGTCATTACAGAGTACTGAAATTCAGTCACATTGCCTATACTCAACATAAAGAAGCAGAAGAAAACCATCAGTAGATCGAAAGTACAGGCCCTGTGGCTTCAAGCTCTAAAACCTTCCACTTTACTCCACATTGAACAGAGTCAAGCAATCACAGATATTCCTTGTTTGCATGAAGTATTTTCCCAGAATGGTAGAAGTTCTCTTTGGGAGGATGCTATAGGAAGACCTTCCTTTGCACACTTTTTCTCTCCACCTCTCTGTCAGCAACACTGAGAACAAACATAACATTCATTGCACAGACTCAGAACTGGCTGCACAGGCAAACAAACTGTGAGGAGCAGAAGAAAAAAAAGGGTGAAACTAGACTTTGGCAAGTACAAGTTGCATGAACCTAAAACCTGTTCTGTCCAGTGAGCCTCTTCATACTATTGAGAAGATTCTATGGATGGATCTAGCATATATTGAAGGATTTATATAATTCTCCATTCTCCCTCAAATTTTGTCTGTGGTACACACAGAATGAGGTTTTCCAAGTGGGAAAACTTCAACTTAGCTTCAGCATTTACTGAACCCAGGCTTTCAGTGTTAGGCTTGACCCAATGGCTTAGTTTTAAGAGAGGTGATTTGACCTGACCATTCTTTGTATCTGGTGACAACACTGGGCACAAGGGATACATGACTGATGGTGCAACAAAATAGCTATTACTTGGTGTGAGATCGCTATCATAATTTGAACAAGATTTGCATTTTGCTGCAGATAAGGGTGAGTCTGGGAGTAGGCAGGTGATGGTGTCAACAGCAGGAGTGTGGGAACAAGACGAAGCACAGGGAAGGCAATCTTTATAGCAATCTCCTAATGCTGAAGGAGTAAGAATGTGGAACTTGCAACCCCACAGCCTAAGCTCTCCTCCTCCCCCTTCCCAAAAACTCTCTTTAGAAAGGACAGAAGAAAGAGAATCTTCCAATCAATTTCAAATGCCTACCCCCCATTTAGACTCTCAAATACAATCATATAGGACTACAGACTGAATGGAGAAAGGTTGCTAAATTTATTTTTTCAGTAATTCAGAGCTGCTGGCTCAACACAAAATTTGTCTTTATAATATTTTGCTTAGAAAAAAATAAAGCTTCATTATACAACATTCATATAAACTAAATAGGATTAGAAGTATATCATATCTCAAAAATCTTAAAAGTCTATGAGTTTATATTGACTAAATAGTCAATAAAAAGAGGAAAAAAACCCCAACAATATTGGCAGCAACAAAACAACAGCACTGTGGATCAAATTCTTTTATACATATGCACACACTGCCCTCATAGTTCTGTTATGATGTATAGAATGACTGGAGGAATAAAATATCATTCAGTAAAGTGAGGATGACAAAATCTGGCAAAGGAAGGATGTTAGAAGTAAAGATAAGTTCCAGCAAAGTATTGACTGAGTATATGTTTTGTTTATCCATCAAATGACCCTACAAGATGGAGGATTATTCTGTTATGTTCCAATGCGCTTTTCTGGATAGGCTGGAAGGGATGTTTATGTTTTCAAAACTCAGTGATCTCTGTTGAAGCGTCATTAAAACAAAAAACCCAAACCAAACCAAACCTAGATTAGTGCCAAGCAATCTTCAGGGATGAGAGAATGAGTATGATTGAAGTTGAGATTTGAAAAAACAAATCTGTGTGTCGATAAATATAGTGATCAGGACGAGCGAGAGGTGTCAGACAGAAAAACCTGCTGCGATGTTTGTTACTGCCAACGCACCAAAAATAAAGCCTAGGAGAGCTTGTTGAAAAATAGTTAGGGAAATTTGCAGAGCACTACAGATTGATAAAGTTTTTATCTTCAGAAGTGTATCATTTGGGTGGACAACAAGAAACAACACAAGAATCCTACACTGAACATTCCTATAGCAAGATAAGCTGCTTGTATCTCCAGCAGTGCAAGATCACAAATACTGCATCCTTCTCTACCACATGCTATCTTTTCACAGTATCAGTTTTGTCAAGGATGAAGTCAGTTAGGAGGTTCCCGGCCCTTCCCTAACACACTCCTTCTGCCTTCCCCCATTTCTATAGGCCCACACCCTTGTGTTTAGACTCGTAATTGTTTAGAAGGGAAAGAGACAGCAAAATGGCTTGGATTAAACGCCTCTCTCCCTTTCTATCTTCTCCTCCCAAGGCTTACAGCTCCCTTACAGAAGAAGGTATGGGAATACCCACATGGGCAAAAAGAAGCAAGTGGCACAGACAAGGAACTTCACATCCAAACCTCACTCCTCAGAAAACAATCTGCAGTCTCAGTCTTGTCTTGTGAGCACAGACCTTGGTATTGAATTAGGAAGCATCATCAGACTTTTAATCACTGTTTACTTTAATTAAGCACATGGTACTAATGTATTCAGATAGTAAATGCCAGTCTAAACAACACAAGTAATGGCATTCAGGCTACCTCTGGGAAAGTCTACATATCTAAAAAGCATAGCTACCTCTGACTTGCTTTCCTCATTCCTGTGGAAAGGGCTGCAGAAATGGTATAGACACAGCCAAGCTCATATTTAACTCCTTCTCTACTTAAGACTAGTAAAAATTAAGTAAAGACAACACTTTAAAAGTCAAAACACATATAAGAAGCTGTCATGTTGCCAAATTAAGGTGGGAAAAGTTACTGGATTATGAAGAGTGAGGAAATTAGTAAGATTTCACAACATACATCAGGAGATGAGATGTAAGAATAGTCTCAGCAAAAACAGGGAAAAGGAAAGGACTGAAAATTTGCTGTGCTGCGAGGAAGTGAGGAAGAAGAGCTGGATAACAAATTTATAGGTCCTTTGAGCTCTTGAATGAGGAATTTGGAGAAGGTAAAATGTCATCATCAGTCTCGGCTGACTTGCTATTCTATTGCCAGATGGGACCATTATCATCTGATTGAATTATAATCATGTCAAAACTCTACTTGGATCCAGGAATTAGCTTTCAGGGAAACCCTGAGTCAAGGTAGAGCTTTCCTGCCTTTGTGATCTGTAGAACACATGATCTGAAACAGGATTTAAATATCTGTCTTTGGCTCTCTGAAACACATTAGTATGAACATTTGTTACTCTTGGTAACTCCTGTGTGCTTTATTTCTGTATTTTCCTTCTCTTTGTTTCTTTCTAATAGACAACATGGTTACCTAAAAGGAATAGGTTAGTTTAATAGTTAAGCTATCAAATTAAATGTAACTATTTAACTAACAGTTTAAAATACGGTAGTTTTTTTACTCACTTGCAATTCTTGGGAAAGGAAAGATGAGAGGCATTCATTTTGGAATTACTTGAAAACTAATAAAAAGCAAAAAGCTCAGCAAAGAAAAAAGTCACATGTCTGGTTTAGACCACATGCAAATTTTAGATAGCATTTCAGTACTAAAGACATACTTTGTCTTGTCTCGGGCAACTGATTTTCCTAAAATACAAACTTATTTCAAATAGCAGTGAGATCTGACTTAAAAAATAGTGCAATTCTCGCACCATTCTCATGTACTTTTCCTGGAAGGGATGCCTGGAGCTGTTGGTGAACTACCCAGCACGGTATCCCACTGCTGCTTCCAGATGTATCTACTATGGACAGCACTGTATCATTGTGCTGTTGCAAAAAGGCCCAATGCAGCTTTCTGTTTGAAAAGCACTTCCTTAGCATGTCACAGTTTACCATTGTCTAATCTAAAATATATTATAATTTATTTTGAATACAAGTATTTCTATATATTCAACCTGTATGTGCTTATATCTTCAGTGTGTAAATCACAGGCAGTGTAGAAAAGTGAGCATATTCTCATTAAGGGAAAGCTCAGCTACAAATAAGTTATCCCAGTGAAAACACTTTTATCTGCTAATGCCTTATAATCATAAAGAATAAGGAAATAATTCTCTTCAGATGGGATTTCCAAGATGAGATTTATAAAAGGGTGCCTAACTCCCCTAGATATTACAGCCTACAACAACAGATAGAGGCTCAGAGTGTGTTTCATTTACAGATAAAAGCAGAAGAGGCTGGATGTAGCTTTCATTTCCCGAAGAGCTTTGTTGTGGTTAGTCCGCTGACTAGAAACTGTGATTCCCTGCAACATTTAGCCCTTGAGAAAAAGAAGCAGGAGACAAATCATGTGAGGAGTGGTAGGGAATAGCAAGAGATTGAACAATTCTTCGAGCTTGAACATGTTTCACTATATTTTCATCTCTGTTTGGCCAGGTGGTAGTTGAAATACATTAAATGAAAAGCTATGTGGGAGTGTAACACTATGCTACAGTTGCACTTTGTGCATACACTTCTTATCTCTTTAGGAACTTATTCCAGATGTTTCAGGAGAGGAAAATAAAACAATTATCTTGGTCATGTTTTAAGATAAGCTCTCAGCAGGTCTGGAAAATGTTTTAATCTGGCCTTCCAGCTCCTTCAGCAAATTCCCTATAGCATTAATTTTCTAAAACTGTTTATGCCCCATTTTATTTTCTCTGCTATTTGATGTGTGGAGGGAATTCAGCAAACATGATAATAAAAACACATCAGTATTAAGTGGAAAACATTTTTTAGTGTTTTACTTCAGTAAAATATGGCAGTAGACCATTGGAACTCCTATACATAATTAAGGAAAAGCTTATGACTTTAATTAATCACTTTCTCCTGATATATAGATTATAAATTGAAGTTTTACATAAAGAACATTTACTTAAAATCCTTACGGCAAAATACAATTTCAGCATCATCAATACAACATCAATATTTATCAGCCTAGGCAGGTAGAATTCTGCTTGTTAAGTCAGGGATAGAGGGAAACACTAAATCTCAAGAGATCCTTTAAAAGTAAGAGGAAATTGCACCAGCTCTTCTAGTTTTCCTGTGGAAACCAACAATCCACAGAGCCTGGGTGAATCCAAACAAACGAGTAGTGAATCTACAGGAGAACACAAACACGTATCACCTGTTCCTTATAGGGAGCTGTTGGAAGAAAAACTTGTTATTCAAAATGCAGTGCAGGGCACAGCAAGGCAGGGAGGGAAGGGAAGGGAAGGGAAGGGAAGGGAAGGGAAGGGAAGGGAAGGGAAAGTTATGTTATCTCTATAACATTCATAGGTTTTGCCTGTAATTCTCTGACCTCCAGGTCCATTCACTGATAACCTAATGAATACCTGACATCTCTCCCTACACTGCTTGCCACAGACAACCTGTCCCTTTCAGCAATGGTCAGCACACACAGCACCAGGACTCGGGGTCATTTCTACCTCTTTTGGTTTTGTTTATTCAGTTGTATTAATAAACTCACATTTCCAATGTTAAACAGCTGCTATAAGCTCAGTATCATCCCATGATATATGATGCCACAAATCTCGCTGAATTGTCCTTCTTTTCTTCAGTCTAGGGCCTTTTCAGACATTTTTCTAGCCATCCTGATTTCATTACAGCAGATGTCATATCTCCTTTAGCTTACAATTTCCCAGTCACAGAACTCAGGCAGCTACTTTAATGTAATGTTAAATTTTTAAAAATACTTTCACGTTATACATCCATTCGTATTTTAAGAGTAATTTCAAAATACTGTTATGTCCTGACCAATTTTATTAGTACTTCTCCCCCCTTTCCCATGATCAAAATTAACATCTGTACAAAGAATACACCCTCTCTTTTAGAGGATTACTTTTCATCTTGAATCATGCATAGAATATGCCTTCTAACTCTATCTAGTGTAAATAATGTGTAAAATAATCAAAGCATCATCATGACCTGACAGCAGAAGCCTTTTGATGAATAGGGTTTTATGTAGGATTATCATATGACATTTCCAAACTACATTATATTTAAGTCATATACTATTGCATTAAATTCTTCTATCATGCTGGATTTGTACATTTAACAAGTTATCAGCATTCTCCTTTGTGGACGGATTTTTACAGCAATTGCAATCGAAAGCATGAGAAGCACAAAAGGGAAAGAGTGCAGAGGAAGGATATTCTACTAATGAAGAATCAGATCTTGTTCTCATTATGTTGTGTTATTTATTCTGCTGTTTAGTTCTGACAGTGCTATTGGATTTGTTCAGTACACCAGATGCTAATACAGTCCCTTAATGTTATACTTTAGAATACTGGATATGCTGAAGAAAACAGTGGTGTAACTACGTATCAGCTAAGTTGCAAGAAATGTCTTCTGTCTCACTACACGCCATTCACGACAGTCAAATTCTCTTCATCCTACAGTTTCTCTGCAAGTGACCTAAAAATGCATCATTTTTGCCAAAATTCAGCAAGTACTGGGAATGATGCCTTCAGAGTATGTGTATTGCAGCAAATGATAGCCCACTGGGTGACAGCCACACCTTCATTCCAAATGCAATCACATACCTTAAAAGTGCATAGTTTAGCAGAGAGAGGCTTTTGTGCCAGAGCAAACACAGAGACTCATCTGGTCTTTGGCACACATAAAAAATTCAATTCACTGAGTTCCTCAGTTTGCATCAAGGATGAAGCTGAAACATCGGTACAGACGATACTAGGATAGGATAGGATAGGATAGGATAGGATAGGATAGGATAGGATAGGATAGGATAGGATAGGATAGGATAGGATAGGATAGGATAGGATAGGATAGGATAGGATAGGATAGGGAAACAGTCCTTGTTCTTAACTGCTAATTGATTGTCCCAGCTTTATGTATGGTGTAATGATGGTGATGGCCATCTATCAAGAACATGAAGCAATGTTAGCCCACAGCTGCAAAATAAAAAAGCCTATTTGCAATAGAGAAGTCTTTCACAGAACAGGTGTAAAACACCCCAAACACTCAGGCATCCTCAAAGGAGTGCTTTAGCATCCCTTGGATTAACGGTACCAGTAAGGTAAGAGGAGTAGTCCAAGAGTAAGGTAACACATGAGAAACAGAAATACAAAAAGAAACAGAAAGCAAGAGGCCAAAAGATGGAAGAATAGGACTGAAAGGAAAAAAATGCATATGTAACAAATAAGTAGAGAAAAGAGAGAGTGTTAGAACAGCAGGAGAGGGAGAAAAAAGAAAAAAAAATCTGCCTTAGCATGTCCTTTTCCTTCCTAGACTCAGCTCTACCATCCTGTCTTGGGCTGTCTTACACTAGCTCAGAAAAAAACCCTATATTTACCACTGGTATGGAGCAGGGTACACCAAAAACCAGATTGTTAATGAACTTATTTCCCAGAGGACTTTATCTCCTTTGAAGAAGTTACTCAGTTAAACAGCAGAGTGGAGGTGAAGAAGGAAGAATGGAGAAGGACTGAGGAAGAGCAGAAGAGAGAGGTGTGATGGCAAAGTCCATATGGTGATAGAGACTAATGCAGGGCTCAGGAGTGTCCCCAAGGCTGGTGGTCAGTCCATACCCAAAAGCTAGCAAAAGGCTAAGATCCAATTCCCACTTCCTACCATGCACCAGAGGTGCAGTGACATGGTGTTTCTCAGACAATGAACTCCCCACGCAACAACCCTCTCATCAATTTAAAACAGTTCGGAATTCTAACCTCTACTATGGTTCAAAAGACATTACTTTTCCACCCAAAATGTTGTGCAGATTCCTAATTAAAGAAACACACTTGACCTTCTCTGCCCTGAACTAATACTGTGTACTCTGCATACAGAAAAAGAACATTTTAAAAATAAAATAAAATAAAAATAAATCAATAGCTCTAAAATGGAATTGTCTCCATTTACCCTTTCTTTATCAAGAACTAAGTCTCTAGAGGTCCCTTCTAACCTTTTGCATTCTGTGAACTAACTCAAAGAATCATAGCCTCTGATGGAGCTTAATTGCTTATCACAGTCTAAGATCTAATGGAAATAGCCAAGTATAAAATAATATGGTTCACTTGATATCAGAAAGAAGTGCATTGCTTAAGAATTAAAAACACTTTAGCTGCTAGAACCCCTGTATATTCTCAATTATATCCACCACATCCACAGCTAACTGACAATTTACCAAGTGCTAAATTGTATCTGAATTAATCCAAAATAGTGAAGATCATTTTTCAACATTGTGTTCTAGCAATTATTTCTGTAGCCAGGTTTTGGGTGAGAAAATGCGGTACTAGGTTTCTTACTTTTGGAAATAAATATAATCCATATAACACTATAAAGTGAAAACATGGCAAAAAGAAAGTCTCCCTTCTTAATAAATGTGAGTTGATGTAAGTATTTCCTGTTCAAATGAGTATAATCATGTCTCAGTTTGGAATACTTTAGCATCGCAAGTGATAACAAAAAATATTTGGATGAATACAGTAATGAAGAGGTTAAATCTGATTGTAATTAGATTTCAGTATGCATGGTCATGTGGCTAATAGTAAATTTTCCTTGATTAACTGATCCTGTTTGTTAAGAGCTCCTATTAACATTAGCACACTCTATGTCAGCTGTGGAGACACACCATGGACCAGTGCAAGATTAATGAAGGCAGGTACGCATGCTGATTAGAATGTGGCAGTTTAATAAACTCTTCTAACATTAAATTATTTAATGCATTCATGCTCATGTAGGCTATTCAATGGTCAGCTTGACCACCTATGTGTTAATATTGGGAATTGAAATGCAGAGGATGGAAGAAATATAGCAGTGGATGAGGTAATTAGCTCTCATGTCTGATAAATGGGGCAATACCTATGTGTATACATGTTTTAGCACATCACAAATGGTGCTTTCATTAACTGGAATCTCTTGCTGAAAATTTTCTGAACGTTTAGTTTGATTTTGATCCCATAAACAATTCAGCTAACTACTATAGCCAGAGTCTGTTTAATCTTTGAAGCAAATCTAAAGCAAGCTATAGTGATAAAACACATTGTTAAAATATAACACAAAAATTATCACTGAAGCTTTGAAGTAATTTTGATGTTCTTCCAGTGCACTGCTTTGAAACAAAGATAATATTTAATAAACATTACCTGAAAAGTTACATGCTGCGGGCTGACTCATGTTTTATCTTGTGTATTCCTCTGTCACTAACAAGTGGTTGTTACTTTTGCAGGAAACTTGTTGATGAAGATTTGGAGCCAAACAGTTGCTCTTCCAAGCAGTACCAGCATCATCTAAATGTGTACTTGGGTTACACACTGAGTTGCATTCCATCTTCTTATGGGGCAATACAAGTCCCGTGTCACATACTGCATCAATTCACATTCAAAGCAACATAAAACAAAGGCAAGATTTTCATGTAATGTGTGGGTCACATAACGTGATGCATTTTGCCTTCAGAGGCATCCAAAACACATCAGTGGGAGAGCTGTGGACTAGCCTGGTAGTCCTTCCGCCCAACCCCTTTTGCTGGCATTTGAATCTCTTTTCAGATCATTTAGCAAATCTAAATAAATGACAGGAATGGCTGATGGGCTTCAATTCAACACTATGTCCAGCTTCAAAATCCTTAACAAAATATAATCTTGCTAAAGCACTTTGGTGAATGAGCATTTTACTTATTGACTGTGGTCTCCGTCCATTCATTTACAGTAAGCCACTCATTTCAAATAGCTTTTCTAACATTTTAAAGATTAAAATGTTATAAAATGAATAGCTTTAGTACTGATCAGCCATGTAAGTGCATATACTAGAATTTAATTAGCCAAGCTATTACGTCATTCCCAATAGTACAATGTGACAACATTGATGAAAAAAACTCATCACTCCAGGCCTAGGACTCTTTCCTAAACATAAGACTACTCGACAGGATTAGGTGGAAATTGTGCCTTTCCTGATAAATTTTGGGTTCTGTCACTGCAGAAGATTAATTAAAAAAATAAAATCCGTGTACTGAAGGTGTTGATGAGACAGAGAGACATCCATAAAATGTAGGCAGCACTTAAAGGCAAAAAAAAGTAGGACATTGTTAGCCTGCTTATGTTTACTTAAGTCATCTGAAAGATTCATAGCATGCCTGTGAAAGGAGGAAAAAAAAAAACCAAAAAACCCACCCCAAAACAAAACAAACAAACAAAAGGACAAGATTTCAGAAAAGAAATTTACTTAAAAAAATGCTTTTGCTGAATCTTGCTTGAAAGCATGATGGAGGCATGTAAGCAATGAGCAGAAAGCAAGCCTGAGTTTGTGTAAGGTCAGAGAAGTCTAGAGACTCTCCTGGCAATGCTGCTACATGGAGTTTGGTGATAAGACCAGAGGAACTGTTTCTGGCTGGCTGATGCTTCCTATGTGCAAGCACAACAGGATTTTAAACAACAAAACAACAAAAAAGATTACTTCACAGAATTACCCATCTCAATTTCTTCCCTAATTGGAGCTATCAGATGATCCTAAGTTTCTGTCTGTCTTCTTGGATCAACGAGAGTGACACCATTTTTCATCTGCAACTACTTAAAAAAATTATAGTAATAGTAAAATAAGAAAAATTATGTCACACCCTTCATTCTAAGGGAACAGACTTTATTGGATTCCTTCCCTTACCTTGCAATGCAATATTTAATTTAAAAATCTGTCTTTTCTGACTTGGATCTCAAGTGGTCATTTTGGATTTCATCTGGTTTCACTGCATGTCCCATGCTGTTCCTCTGGGCAGTGTCTGCTTCTTAAGACTAGTGCTCTGCTGCATGCCAATTTGTACTCGCAGTGTGCCTAGAAAAGACTGCTAATCATTGAGTAGAGGCAAGACGACTGGCAGTAAGAGAAGGGCATCCGGATCCATTCCAAATCAAAGACAGGAAATAAATGATTTGAGGGGACAGGATCAAGGAGAAAAACATCAGTAAAAGTAAAGAAAAGTAAAGCAGTATTAGAAGAGATGAAGATAATGTGAAAGCAACATAAGGAAAATGAGATGGAGGCAAAGTCATAAAAAGAGGATTCACATGCTTGCAAGCTTTGACTTAATCCCTAGCAGTAGCTCCTGAGCACTTGTTGGAATATATGATTATATGACATGGTAGAGAAGAATTCTAAGACGGGGGAAGATGCCATTTCAATTAAAGGGAACCTTCCCAAAAGATCCTTTCAAAGAGTCTGTGTGAACATTAAGCAAGATCTATGGGTGCTGGTAGATCACAGACCCCCATGTCTTTGAGGCCATGTGCCACACGATGCACAGATGAGCATCCTGAACTTTGATCACTTGGCCTGTTTTGACAGATCTCGAGATAAGGATAGGCGAGTCTAATACATGGCAGGATTAACAGGAGGCATTGTCAGGTGAACTGCCTACATCTTCCTAAGCGGCTTCCTTTAGCTTGTAAAGGCTTTGACAGTTGGCATTCTCAGATGCATATTTCTAGAACAGTTCTGAAAGGTGCGTGCTATTGTATTCTCTGACAAGCCTAGGATTCTGAATATCACAAAGACACAAGGACTGCATTGCATTAGGTAATTTTCTGAAGTTGCTGTACTTATTCCTGTGCTTGTCTAATCCTCTCTTCTCGCTCCTCTATAATCTCTCCAGGTCCCCCTCCAATGCCCTTCCAATTACAGTTCCATGCTGCCCATCATGTCGTCAGTTGGGAAATACTAGGTTTGGATTAGCACTAAATTCCCTTAAGTCTCTCAAAGTCTCCACCTGGGTATGAAGTAAGCCTGAAACTTTAATTATATCTGCCCAGCTGATAGAAGTTTTTCTTTCCAGCTAGACACTTGCATTTCAGGAGACCAGACCAGTTAGTAGTGTATATCTTTTGAACATGAACTAGTAACAAATTTTAAAGAAAAGCTCCCCGAACAAATCAACTAATACTGTATGGTATTTTTCGTCTTGAACTGTGGTGGTTTTCTAAGCAAATGGCACATTTTTCACAAGTAGCTGCTGCACAAACAGCTCTCAGAATGAATCATGTTGAAGTCCGCTTACTTCAAATGACCAGTGAAATCAAACAGATCATGGTTTTGGTGAAGCTGACAAAATTCTTACATCTACATATATATTGATTAGCTAAATCCTACTGAGAAAGACGCAGGGGCAGTTGAGTGAGTTCAAGATTTGCCTTCCTCCAGAGCACACTTACGGCCACTCTGCAGGCACTGCTGAGGAACACAAGCCAATGAATATCATGTTCCCATTTCCAGCATTTCCTCAGCTGTGCTGTGCTCTGCTTGCATTATTTCCATGAACTGTTTTGACTCAACATAGAAGTTGGAAAAGTAAGACTCTTTTACTATTTCAGAAATAGAATTGCCTAAATTTTCTGTTCTAGTATCAAAAATAGTAAAAGAGTTTATTATGTGTCAGGAAGTCTTCACAGCCTAATCTGACTTAATTATCAATATAACTAAAATACTTTTAATAACAATAAACCAGCACAGATCAGTAAAGTCACATACAAAATCCAAAATATAACTGCATTGCAGTGCCTTAACATAACTAAATCAGAGGAATATAGTCCAAGACATTTTATCCCTAATTTCCTTTAAAACCCTCTCAGGAATACCAGGATAGAAATGAAATTTTGGCTTGTTTTGTCTGATGCTGCCTCTCATCTCCCTTTATGTGAAACTGCCTGTGTCAGATGGATAGATAATTTGCCTACTTTTTACTTCATGCTTTATTAATCTGGTTGTCTTTATGAGTAGGTTTTTCAGGTCGAGACCGCAAGGGAAGCCACTTAAACAAAATATTGTTTGTCGGCATAAAAGTGACCATGATGTGCCGGTGACCTTTCCCCATTTATCCTGGGGAGAATGCAAGGTTTGGTTAGGAAACACAATCTGTGCAGCTACTTTAAAAGTACTCTTACCCATTCCATTCTACAGCTGCTACCAGGCAAAGGATGGAGGTTCATAGGGATGTCTCTCCTCCAGGGCTGGAGGATGACTCTTGGATTCAACTTGTTTTAGGAAAAAAAATGACAACCATTTTATCTTCTTTATTCCTTCCTGAGGGATGCTGGGTGCACAGCCAATACAGCCCAGACTTACCACAACAACATAGTCCAAAAAGTAATTTTTGTACCAGAAGATTTTGAGAAGTACTTTAGTGCACTTTATATATTTAAATCTGTAAAGATATACAGTGCAATGTAGAGGTTTAGGCCAGACAGCTACCACTAGCAGTAATGGCTGTTCCATCTCTGAATTCCCAGGTATGACACTGAAAATTACCTCCAACTATCAAATTTAACTGATTTTACTTTCAATTTTTTATTTCAATTTTTTCAAAGGCTGCTTCAGATTTTTTAAAGCTATTTCAATACCCAGATGGGCTGTAAGGATTCCTCATGGAATTAATTCAATTGGTAACTCGACTTTGAAGAATATACAAATAGACAGATAGAAAGATAGAAACATAAACTTAAATTATTATATAAAAACCCACTAGCTTAAAGGAGCAGTGCTGTTGCCAAGTCAAGCAAAGTTAAAGATTGTGGGAAAACAGGTGGCTTGTTGTGGCAGCAACTGAGGCAGGACTTTACACTCATATAATCTTAATTCATTCCCTTAAATTCATGATTTGCAATATGGATTTAAATTATGTGATTACATTACTAATTTTTCCCCCAGGAAATAATCGCTTCCGTCCACAACCTAGGTAAATGGTGCTCAACAAAGGAACAGGGCAGTTATTCAGTATTTTTGTTATTCTCACTGTTCAGAGAGTCATCCTCCATCTTCCTCAGTTCATACTCACTTCAAAATGTATTTTACAGAACAGAGAATTTTCATTTACTTGTGGGATAGTCTACTGCACTCCATGGCATAGTATCTGAATAATTCTCAAACATTAATGAATTTATTTTCAGAACAACCCTTTGGTTCATTTAATTGTAAACCATTTTACAAGTGGGAAGCTGAGGCACAGAGCTAATAAGGTTAAAAATACCTGTTCATCTTGGGTTCTTCTGAGATGCCTAACACTGTTTCTCCTTACTATTCAGCATCATGCAATACTGTACTTGTTCAAGTGTACTTCCTATTGACCTATTGTGGTTATGAAGTACTTCACTAAATCAGAGCATACCTCTGTGGGGTAATGAAAACATACTTCTTCTGGGTCAGCTGACACAAGTGTAATCCTGTTGCCATTGGCAGCAGTGAGGGTTGGGTTTAAATTCATAGGAATTACAACAAAAACTCAAGCCATCAAAATGAACCGAGAGGTAATTACACTAAGTTTTCTGGGGCTAAAACAAGAAACCTAATTCTCCCACTTGCAAAGCAGGAGTTTAACAACCTGTATTTTCATTAAAGATAGAACAGCAAACTATGCCCATGTAGATGAACAGGGAATTTACAAAACTATAGCTTTACACTCTTTTCCTCCAGGAGCTGAGGTGGGGCCAGCAGGCTGCTTTCCCTCCAGCTCCTGCTTTGAAATGAGCTGTTCATGCTGGATAAAGGCTTAGGTCAGGCTGGACAGGCCAGGAGCACCCAGCCCAAGCCGCTGCGCGTCCCAGCCATGGCCCGTGCTGAGCCTCGCCTCGCTGCCAGCACAGCTTGGTCCAGCATTCCATCTCCAGGTATACTGCACAGTGTACTGACAACTAACACACTTTCTTGGAGCTCCTTTCTTTCATATGAGCACTCCAGGGCCAGGAGCTCCTGCTGGAGAAGACGGCAACCATCTTCTCCCCTTCCCTACCTGTCCACACAGACAAGGAGCAGGCCTAGGCTTCTCTGCATAGGCTCAGGAATGGTCCTCCACTTCCTACGATCTGTTGTCCTTTGAGGACACAGGTCTCTGACAGCAGAAATGACATTCAAACACAAAAAAACTAGCACAAGCAAAACCCGACATGTCTCAGGCTGGGAACAGCCCACAGCAGAGCTGTCTCCCCTTTGCTCTTGCTCCTGGCTTTCCCTGCCTCAGGGCTTCTTCAGCCAAACAGAAATATGGGGCTTTCACTTTTGCTGTAGACCTCAGTTGCTCTGATTTTTTAAAAAAGATTTCTCCATCTGAACGGACATAAGATTAGGATCAAGTTCTCCAGGACAACTATCAGTTGCTAGCTTTCTTTACTGATTTGCATTTTCTGTCCTTGTCTCATGGGAATCTTCCTTGTATTTACTGTTCTTCACTCCAGCCTCATCATTCCAGCCTTTTCCTATCATTTTCTCCCAGTTCCCATACACAACTTACCAACTTACATTTTCTACTCGCTTCATATTAAAATGAAGTGAGGTCCCAGGATACAGAAAAAGGTCACTAAGATAACAGAAAGGTTTATTTCACTCTAAGTTTAGGTGTTTGGGTGCCTAAGTGCCCACATTTTGGTGCTGGCAGCATCACTAGAAGAAAAGTCTGCTCTGCTTCAGCAGCTCTGGGGAAGGAAGGAAGAAAGGAATATTGGTGCACTCTAGGGGTGCAACCCCCACACTCAGTGATGCAATCGAGAAGCAAGAGATTAAATCTTGCCAGAGAAAAAATAAATCTAAAAATCCCCAAAATTGACAAATTTATCTGCTGAACTCTAACAACTCTCCCTGAAGCAAACAAGCAAAAACTGACTGAATTTTTAATAGCAGCTGATTAGTTAACCAAACTTTCACACTTCCTTCCTGACAATAGCAAAAGCTGTGCCCTGACATGCTTATCACTGCTGCCAAATGGCAAGTTCTTGCTTTTGCACAGGAGCTCCAGTTATTCTCAGTAACACAATAACTTAAAATAATGAATACAGACACAGCACTCTTTCCCTCATTTTATTCTCCTGAATAGCAGAAAAATTTCAGCAAAATTCTAAAATAAAATGGAATTTTTCAATCTAACTATTCCAACTAGCATCTGAAAGGAGTCTTCTAACGGGTCCTTGCTGTCTAGGTTGTGACTAAGACAGTAAGAGTGCCAACTGTGTGTTTCTGGCAAATAGATGGATGGCAGACAAAGATATATGTTTTTACACCCTTATGAGCCATCTGGCCAGAGAAGAAACATTGAAACTTGAATTTTTTCTCCCACTACAAGTATTCACTTGTCATCAGTCCACTAAAGGGGATGATGCTGTGGGAGAACACCTGTCTACACCAATTTCATGTTCTCTTCAATCCATTATTATATATCCCTGGGAAAAAGGATCTGAACTTCATACCACAGGCACCTCCAAGTAATTATGTCACTCTAAAATTACATTAAAAGTATTTTGTGGGGGTTTTTAAAATTCTTTTGTTTTAAAGAAGGCAATATATTTTAATAACAATGTGTTGAAATTTTTTATTAAACCCTCTATAAATTTAAAAAAATATTTTAAAATGGTTTTTTTAATTGAAAAGCACCTTCTTTAAAAAAAAAGCTCACTCTTAGTCATTCAACACCTGACATGTCAAAACAAGAGAATGCGCATGCAATGTGAAGGCTAAAAGGGGGCAGCTCTCACTGTGACAGATTAGTTTCAGCAACACCAAGAGCCACAACAGAAAAGCTTCTTGCATCTACTTGCATGAGTCTTATACTTAGCCTACCAACTTTACAGCTCAGGAATTGCTTCTTCTGAGGTCTGTACAAAACCAAATAGAATCAGGAGATCATGCCCTCATGAAGTATCTGGACTGTATAATAGCAATAATTATAGAGCAGTATTATTAACAATCAGCCTACATTTTGCGCTGTGACAGATTCAATGCACTACGGAATCCAACTTTTAATTGAAAAATAGTCAAACTATAGCATTGCTGCTTGCAAAGATAAACCTTTCATTTGTACATGGATGCAGTCTTGTCTCAGTCTAACGCAACAGCTTTGAGGAAGATTGCCCTCATCTGTCTCAACTGTTTGCTATTTGCTAAACGTAACACCTCAAATCTCCCTGAGACTAGAGAGCAAACTTGAGAGAATCTCGGCCTATGTTTTACTTAGCGTGGAATAACTGCTTCCTTCAAGCATGATTTAAAACAGCCCAGAAGGATTCTGTTTGAACCCTAGAAACTAACGTGCCAAGAATCAGTGTTGGAAAACTGGGTACATACCCTGAAGCATGAGATGAAATTAATTAACTAACTTTATATTTAAAATACTGATGTATCATATAGAAGGTTTATTTATATATAAAATAGTCACTACAACATATTGTTCTATGCTGTGCTTAAAAGAAATCCCAAATTCAGATATCACAGCCTTTGATTTGCACAGACATTAGTATGTGATGTGGCCCTCTATATCCCCTCAAGATACAGCTAGATTGATGCTGTGATAGTGGACGTCTTATTACTTTCTACATAAAAACACCACCTTCAACTCTAGCTCTTCGTTAGGGGCCAGTCAACAAATTGCAACTCATAAATTGAGATCTGATTTTGCAAAAGGGAGCCACATGTGAAAAACACCTGCTAGGTTGCATGATGTGCAGTTGGGAACAGTAAAGTCTGAATTAAAAGACATATCAATCTAGAAAATTTATCACAGAAAGAAAAATTCAGACACAAAAAATGTAATACATTAAATGAGTTAAATTACAAGGATAATGTTTGGAATTTTTGCTTAATCTCCTCTCTTTAACATTGAGGCTAAATAAGATTCAACATTCATGTACAATTAGAAATACTGCCAACTACATCCAAGGGCTGTTGGAATGTCCTCACAGACAGACCTTAATAAAGTTTTCTCCCTGCAATAAATGTTAAGTACATATATATTTGACCTTCTAAAGTTAACTAGAAGTGAGATAAAAATGGGAAAAAAATATTCTGATTGAAAGAGAAATGTGCATCCTACTTTATTTCTGTGAATTTTGGATGTACAGTGAGCACAAACATCTCAAAGAATCACCCAAAGTTCTGCTCAGTTAATTACTGAAAGAATCTCCATGTATTTAAGTGGAATTAGGGCAACTGACAGAGCAATTCTTCTAGGAATAACTTTGATAGTCAGTAAGTGCTCCTTGTACTGGGCGTGTCTGAGAAAGAGATAATTTCCCCCATAGCAGCCCTCCCAGTGCTGAGCTTTGCATGGGTAGCTAGAAAGGTGTTGGTAACACACCAGTGTTTTGTCTACTGCTGAGCACTTCTGGCACAGCATCAGAGCTGTCTCTCCAACATTCCCACCTCACCAGGAGGCTGGAGGTAGGCAAGATCTTGGGAGTGGACACAGGCAGGACAGCTGACCCAAACTGACCAAAGGGATATTCCATACCATATGAAGTCTGCTCAGCAATAAAAGCAATGGAAGCTAAGAGAAAAAGACAGAGGGGCACTCATTATTATGATATTTGTCTTCCGGAGCAAACACTACATGTACTGAAGCCCTGCTTCCTGGAAAGTGTCTGGACATCACCTGCTGATTGAAAGTAGAGAATAAACCTTTTGTTTTCCTCTGCTTCTGCACATGGCCTTTCTTTTGCTTTATTAAACTGCCTTTATCTTGACATGGGAGGTTTTTTCCCGTCTTATTTTCTCCTTTCTTATTTTCCTCCACCCTGTCCTACTGAGAAGGGGAGTGATAGAGCGGCTTGGAGGGCACCTGGCATCTAGCCAAGGTCAACCCACCACACTCCTCCAGATGTCATCCTGGAGAAAGCAGTGCACATCTATCTCGCATATTTGTCTCTGGGACAGGTGGCAATAAATTTCTACTTCTCCGCTTTAATTTTGATAGTCAGACAGGCAGACAGGCATTCATTTCACAGTGGATTCCTTTTTGTCAGCATTTCAGAATATTAGCTCTTGCACAGTCTTCCTAAAACTGAGTCTTAGTTCAAATTTCATGAACACCAGCAGTTGGTTCACATAAAGGTCAGTTTCCTAAGTTTCATCATTCTCCCTTGTATTGATTCACTTTAGCCATACAGAGAAGATCCAAGCTTACCACAAAATGCTTCACCACAAAATGTTTCGGATGTTACACAGTGGGAAAATGTAACAAGTCTGAACTGATCAGTACGTGAAAACATGTTAAGGTAACTTATGTGGAAAATTGGACTGATGCTGCTTTTACAGCTAAAATCCACTAAAGCACAAGAGAAAAAGAGTGATATTCCAATGTGACATGCATTCCTACTAATTATCATGAATCAGGGTGGAGGAACTTCATTTAGCATTTAATACATCATGGCTCTCTTTTCAAGTCCTCAATCTTCTTGCATGGATGCTAATTAAACATTCAGAATAAAGTAAGATCTTCAATGTTTAAACAAAACAATTAATATTTACATAGAAAAGTTATGTTTCTTATAATGGGTCAGTGGTAATACACAATGAAAATTGCTTTTTCAGTATTTGATACTGGACTCTGATACTGCAAATGTCACTAAAAACATGATTTTAAAAACACCCGGAGTAGCCTTTACAATGACAGTCTAAATAGATTTACAATGGACTTACACGTTTACCTAGGATCCAGATATGAGATTTTAAATAATAGAGATGTTGTCTGAGTGCAGGCTTAAAGCACAGTTGCACTGCAGCCAACTTAAAGGATCCAACACTTCAAGGGAGTGTAGTTTACTTGTGTCACATTATATTGCAATCTCCCATGTTGATATCCCTTATATGTTAATTACCAGAGCAGCAGCCAATGTAATCACTCATCAGTGGTGGCTCAGTGCCAAAAGTTTTTGCTATGGTTCTTGAATTTCTGCTCACTATGTTACTGAAAAGAATCCTTGCTACTGCTTCACTATGCACAGTGAACACCTTTGTCTTCCAGACACTTCGGCTGTTTTGTAACTCCTACAAAACATCTGTGCAACTACTGCAGAACATTCGGGTGGTGACAGACTGTCAAAAGGGACTTGCTGGAAGAAATCGGAAACATAATCAACAAGAAAGAAAAGAGTCACAAAAATCCAGATAAATGTTTTAATGTAAATGATGAGAGGAAAAATATGATAACAGGGCTGATAGTGCAGAATAGACAGGAATGGGATGACAGCAGAAGAGCATAAAATGAACATGGGGAGAGGTTAGTGAAAGAAAGGAACTGGATTTGGGCTGCACACCCTACAGCTGAGTTTGGCTACCACTGAAGCCAACAGAAGGGATTAGACAATGCCTTTTGCTATGAGGGGCAGTCAAGCCTCTGCCAAACCTAGAAAACTTTTACAAGGAACAGAAGGTGTTGAGATTCCCTTAGACACATGAATCGAGTCTCTCTCTCTGCTGGAAAGATGCAAGGTTTCCTTGAGGAGTGGGAGGAAAAGGAAATGCTTTCTACAACCAGAAAGGAGAAGGAAGGCACAGGATTCTCACCCGGCAAACAGCTCCCCCAGCTCACTTGGGTATGACATTGCCAGGAGGTGAACAAGAAAAGCATGTGCTGTAACTACAACACTTCAAAAGCCATGTCAATGAAAAATATTACACCAGCTCCTGTCATGCATGCCTATATTATAGTGAAATTGTACGTTTTTCAGTTGTATACTACCTTTAAGAAACAGGTGAAGTCTATTTGTTTATATTGAACCTAAAAGCAATCTCTTTTACAAATTAAAAACTCTCATGAAAAGTCTGATTCCTTTTCTTATTCAATACAGCACATTAGCAATCATTAAAAAAGTACAGACTTAAAGCACTATTGCTGATCAAATATAATATACTGCATTAGAAATAAATTCCATATTAAAATAGGGACTTTTATGAAAGAATTACTTTTTTTTCAAATAAATTACTGAAACTTTTGCATTATGAAAGCTCTCAGGCAAAATTAATGGTTTTGTTTTGCAAATTAATTTAGATATTAAAAAATTATATTTTCAACCAAGATCTCAGTTACTCAGATTAAATATTAACCAAAAGCTGTCTTCTGCTTAAATAGAATTTAGCCTTTGAAGTGTTTTTATTAATCTCTTCTGATGTAGGTGCTTGAAATTCTATGAAAGTGCTGCTGCTACCAGTTCTGTGCATCACTTACTGTAATTTATTTTCAGAACATAATTCTATTTATAAATGAAAATCCTATTAAAAGAAGACAAGAAAAATTAGTCCTAGACTTTGCATTGGTAGAGTAGAAACAAAATGAGCGGCCTAACCTGAAGTGACATTTACAAATTACCTGTTAATTTAAACTGGGTTGAAGGATGACAGAGTTTAGTCGGACTGACAGGAAGTACCAAAGGAATGACAGTTGGGCCTGTAGTGGCCATAAAGCTCCCATAGCAAGCACATTTATCTGCTTCTCTGGGAAAACCTTCCCTTGTAGTAAATAATATATTTGTAAAAATATTTACTTCGTGGCAGCCCAGTGACTGAACATTTTATGGAGCTGAACTCCTCCCCCACTCCCCTACTCTGCCATTCCCTCCTTTTAATTCTCATTTTTACTAGGGATAAGAGCTTTAAGATGGCCACCTGCCTTTAGTCACATGGTTGATTCATCACCACCCCCCTAAAGCTAAACCACATGATTTTCTTAATGAAAATGAGACAAGAAGTGACAAGGCTTGTATCCTTTAGTTGCTCCAGGATAACATTCATGCCCTGAGACCAGTTCCTTTGTTCGCTAGACATTCTTTGAACAGACACGATTGCATATCAAGGCCATGCAGTGCCAAATATTTATAAGGATAATAATAGCTGCTCTCACTCCACTTACAAATAGCACTGAGAAGACTCAGAACAAAGTGCTAAGAGTCTTGTTATTTATTCACTTTTGAAAACCAAAATGTTTTCTGAAGGAAAGGCTCCAGTGTCTTACGCTTTAAACACTTTCCATGTGTACAAACTTTCATAAAATATTTAAGCTACAAATGGAATATTTGGGAGTCTTAAAATAATCTAGTGACAATTACTTAGGAATCTGTCCCTCTTATGACAAACAACAGAGGACCATACCAGACAGCTACTTTAGCTCTTTTCTGCAGGGGAGCATCACATGTGTGTGGAGACACATATATGCAGGCATGTATGCAGGCTATAATTAGGATAACTCAGCTCACACACAAAATGCTCTGGTGCATGCTTAATGAAAAATACTTGAATATTTTTAAAGAGCAAGCTGTATTTTATGTACACACAGACATGACTGAACATAAACTTAAAATGTTGTACCTTGGTTTAGGGATCTCAAAAGCATTACCTCCTGGGCCAGGCTGCCATGGTCTGCCCCTCACCCACAGTGCCTCGTGCAGTCCACAGGCCATGTTGCAACCACACTCTGCCTACCCTTGGGGGACACAGCCTGTGCTGATATAATGCAGCTGGCTATAATTATAAACGTATCTCTATATGTGCAAGAAAAAAAGTTGTATAAATTCCTCTGCCTCCATGAACATGAGTATTTATAGATACAAAACAAATGGTATGTGGAGATCATGTTTATATTCCAGAGCACAGGCATGAATTCCCATAACCTATTTCAACAAAATTCAGAAGCCCCTGTTTTAATGCCATTTCCACAAACCTTGCTTTTGAAATTGACAGTCAAAACACAGAAATGTCAACCATAACCAAGCCTGCAACACCAAGCAAACTCAGGGCTTCTGCAGGGTGCTGTGGAAGACTTGCCAGCAGGTACCATCATCTTGCAGTGGACATTTTAAATGTAATTCATTTCTGATTTTTAATTGTAGCATGGGACCCCTATTTTTTTCTTTTTAAATAATGGTTTGACAGGGATGTAATTTTATACCTACTGTACAAAAGATTTTCCTTATTTAATAGCAGAATATAAATTCTGGAAGCAAAAAAAAAGATCTTATTATTATGGAAGAAGAGTAAAATAAGATCTACAGTACCATTATTTTTTTAAATTAGACATTGTACCTTAGTCAAAAGATCCAAATATAGACTGTGCTCTGGCCTGTAGTATGCCACTGTTGAAAAATGGTCCTCAAGTTCTACTTAAAGAGTCCAAGAGGACACAATTAATATTTTGATTTCTCTCAGGAAAAAAGGGCTCCTGCAATACATAAAAGTTTTGAACCTCTACTGATAGTGGGAGGAAAGTAACAAAAAAGAGTAAAATTGGGGGGAAAAAAAGAAAATTGAGTTACTATATTTGATGTGCTAGACTTCCTCACTAAAACTGAGGGAAGTGAACTGAACTGAAGGGTTCACCTTCCTCACAGAAAGGAGAAATGACCAATGGGAGTATCCAACTACAGAATAAGAAAGATCTTTACTATGGAGATGTTCAATACAATGAGGAGAAACATAACCCCATCTCCAGCTTCACTCTGTGATATAGAATGCTTTCATGTGTCTTCATGCATCTTTCACGTATCTTTTGGAGAGACTGTCTTCCATTTAGATTTGGAGATAGAACTAAGATACAACATTTTATTAATTCTCTCCCACACATCTTTGCCCAGAAAACTGAATGCCTCTTTGACCAAACACAATTATTTATCCCAGTTTATTAAGTGTCCCTGTACTGTAAGACTGATATTCTTGCCCTTATACAGTGTATCAAGGACATATGATAATGATAACGATCAATGTTATTTTAACACTGCTCAAAGGCCAGGATGTCAATGCCATTTCTTTGTTAGAAAAGAATACTATTGATTATTAACTAGAGACCAGATACAAATGAAGAAATTAATAGGCAGATTACCCAACTACCAATTACCTGCAAAGACTTAGTCAGGTATTTGGGATGCAAATTAGTTACATGTGGTGGTGGAGGTGGACTTATTCAATATTCAGCACCATTATTTCGATTGGTTGTATTACAGGAGAAGGAATTTAGGGCTATAGTTGCACCAAATGGAAAGAAAGAGGTTACTTTTTAGTTTAGTCATGTCTACTTTCAAACTATCACATGAAAAGTTCTCTCAGAACTAGTCCAATGAACTGCAGCAAACAGAGCTAATATTCATTGTGCCTTGGGAGTCATTATGTGTTAGTCAGTGACTGAATAACATCAAATACTCTACTGGAAAAGTTTGGCCTCTTCCAAGTGTCTGAATGCTACTTTGGCACCCCTGAGGCTCCAGCCACAGGGTTCACACCATATGTACTTAGCTCACATCATCTCTGTCCAGAGAATCTCTGTTGTGTTTCTACTATCAAAAAATCTAATTGCTTTCTACACATGCAAAAAAGGTAAAATTCCCTTCTGTCTGCTGGGGTTTATTCTTACAACTGCAGAAATTCATACCTTTCCCTTTTTTTCTTTCTTTCTTTTTTTTTTTCTTTTTCATTACCTGCCTTCTATTGAATTTTAGAAGAGTTAATTCTGATGCCCTGGCAGAAAAAAATAAGATTTTCAAGGCACTTTGCAGCTCAGACTGCTGCTTCAGGAGGTCATGTCACTAGATATGAAGCATTTTATGTAGGACTCCAACCAGCATTCTGAATTCCCTGATTGCTGTTACCCCAGGGAAAATGGGTGCCAGCAGTAAGTCATGTGTCTGTACAATGGCAGAAGACCTTCTTATTCTTTGTTTGCTAAGTAGTCAATTATCTTTGGAAAACACTCCCAAATGTTTTTCTAAATTTTATTCCACATTCTAAAAATATCCCTGCAAACCCAATGCATACAGCTGATTTACCTTCATCAGAGCCCTTCATTTTCAGAGAGAATTTACATTATTGGAATCCTGTTTTCCGTCCCTCTAGTAACTGAGTATCACGGTGCTCATCATTCTGAGCAAAGGAGAACTATGTCTGCATGCCATCCTAAAATACTTCTAGCTTTGTCACAGGTATAGGACTTGAAGGAGGAATTAATTCAGAGAAATCCTTCGGTCTATGTCTCACACCCAGCTTAGACCTTACAAAAAGGGGTAGAAGCAGGAAAACTGTGTTCCTTACAATTCTGCATCTCTTAGTGATGAGACCTCTTGAGGAGCATTACAGTGTTTTCAGGCTGCCAGGCAGACATCAGGTAAAACCAGGAAGCTCTTACTTCCTTATTGGAATCACGGTCTGAACATAAAAGTGATTTAGATGCTTAAATACATTCTCTAAGCACCACTGGGATTCTTGAAAATCACTGTTCTGTTGCAATACCTTCACAAAAGCCCCCAGATTTCTACTGGTAGCGAGGCTGGAAACTGCTTAAACATGACCATGTGAAGCAGTTTGGTGACTGATCCACACCTGGACCCAACAGCCTTCAAAAATTAGACACCTGTCCATCCCCTCAAAAGAGTGCATCAGATAGCTGTCTGTACAGCACTGCCCAGGCCACACAGCAAGCTGGAGGCTCTGTGTTGCTGCCACTCAGCCTCGTAAATCTACATTGCTGTAATATTTAGGACATGCTGTCAATTCCCCTGTGTGATTTGGAGCAATGACTGAACTCAGGTCTCCCTCCTCCCAGGACCCTCACAAGATAAGATCCTCAGAGGCAAGTCTTTCTCAGCAGTGCTCATTGAGGCTGTTCTATTCTCTTTAAATTGCTTAAACATTCTTTGGGACAAAGAAAGAGGAGGGATGTGATCAGGCTGGCAGCCAGAACGACCCCTAAGAAACCCAACTATTCATTATTGCACACCAAGTTTCCCCTGTATCATTCTGATCCATGCCACACAGCAGCCATTTATTTACTGGGGCCACAAGGCATAAGAGCAAAGCAGCAGAGGTATCAGGAGGGAGACACAGAAGGAACAGCAACAACAGCAAGACACACGCTGCATAACAAGAGCAAGGCTATCAGCTGCATACCTACACTGGCCATCCCAACCAAAGGCAGTGGCACCCCAGAGATGCATGGAAACTTAAGGAATGAAGAGGATAGGGAACACTTTCCTTTAGATGCCATAAAACCTACAAACCAGGGTTGAAACTTCACTTGTAAACTTCCTGCCTTAATCAACCATAGATGAACTGCAGGAGAAATACATAAAAGGAAGAGATGGGTGTGCAGGAAACAGGGTAGCCACAATAATTTGTTGATCATTTGCCATCTTCTCATTCTACAGAGGCAACTTAAAAAAAATGTGCAAAAGTCCAAAGAATGCACTTCTAGGACTATGGGGTAGTTTTTCAACCTATTATTCACATAAACTAAGGCAGTATCTGCCAGAAGTAAAACTTCTTTCTTTCAGAGGTTCTTTTAAATAATGCTGTGTTCTTTGTCCTCTTTACTTAGAGGAGGCTCAGATTGATGGATTTGCTGATTTCCAGAGGAATCTTTTGGGTTTTGAACCGGATCCTTATTGCTGCTGATAACACACACCAGAATGCGTACAATCATTTTATTCCCACTGGAATACGGGAAGCATTTGGAGACTGTTTCCAGCTTTGGCAATAACTCCATGCTGTTATGACATCAGCCTCATTATCACAGCCACTTTCATTTGGTTTTTTCTAGCCCACAGGGACAGGGGCCTGGAAGTGGCAGTGTGTGACAGAACCTGTGCTGCATTTTCTGTAACCTCACTGATCCTTTCTTTCCAAATAGACTTCCACATCTATGCTCAGAAAACACTTTTTACCAAATCTTTAGACAGAGGACTAAGGCGAGACTGAGGCATCCATACATAGGATCTTTAGAGCATTATTTTAAAAGAAATTTAGCTCTAGCCCTACTGAATTTATATTTGACCATATCAGAATGAATGAAGTGGGGTGTGACAAACAAATGCTTACTTGTCTGTTGCTTTCCATTTCCTTGTGCTCATTTGGATGCTACAACGATAAAAAGCAGACACACCGAAAGCAAAGAGCATTAGTGGCAGAGGTCTCCAATCCCCTTTCCTATGGGAAGGGAATAAAATAAAAATCTATTATTCCTTCCATCTATTTGTATCTCTTTTTTGACCAGTAAAAATTTAAGATGCAAATCCTGACATCTGCCATGAATATTTGTAAGTCTAAACTGGGAGAACTGGTTAGTGTAAGAGGGTTTTGGATACTTACTAAAAACCCTAGGGCCCTAACTGGATAGACTCAGGCCAAGATATGCAGTCTAAGGAGCTCTTCTGGCTTTGCTTTGATTAAGATAGTATCTAAGTAAATAAATATTCTCACCATCATGTGCCTTGGGTATGAATATCTGGTCTTATAGCCATAGTAAAGGCCCTTAGGACTATGCACTGGCCAAACATTGAAACTACAGACAGATTTAGTGCTCCTTTCCAAGGCAGTCTGAAGGATTTCCTAGAGCTTGAATGAAAATACTGAGAAAGTAGTTTATACTTCCTATAGTTTTCCAAAGATAGTCATAAAAGACTTTGATCATTAAATGAAAATGGATAATATCCCAAATTCACCCAGGGACCACAGCTATAGAATCTCAGTAGAGTTTCTACAGTGGGTATATCTTTTCCTATTCAAGGCTTCTGTTCTTTGATACGATCAGGTAATTTGCTTATCTTAAATGCTGACTGGCATGCAAGATATACAAGGTGCACCAGATAGAAATAAATACATAAAATTTTAGCTCCCTTAATTTTACCCAACAAATTTAATAAATGCACATAACTAATGGGTATATAATGACTTCCTAAACTCCTACTTGTAGATCGTGCATTCTGTTTCCCAGTACATCTCTTTTCCCATGAAAAATAAAATTGGAAAGTCAACAAGAAAGAAATCACACTGGGGACATCTTCTATCCATTCCTTTACATTTTCACTCTTTGCAGAATGTGGATAGTATATTTTTATGGCATGTTTGGTTGCTATTCAAAACATTTTTTTTAATTGAACCGCAAAATTATTAGGTGAGTAGAATCCTGTATGCATAATAAGAGCACAATTTAAAGGTGTCCCTAGGCTAATTTATGAAGCACTAAATCAATTGGAAAGTTTTTCCTTTTTCTTAAAGAGGAAACCTGCTTTTTCAGCTGGTTTTGTCTGTTTTCATGGTCTGCACATTGATCATAGCCTGGTACAGTTTGCCAAATGCATATGGGAAAAGAAACATCTGAGGGATGAAACTAATGATATGTACACTCCTTGTTGGTACTTCCCTTCCTAAATGAATTCCCTGTTAACTAGTGAACAAGCCATTAATGAATAAGGTTCACAGGCACTGACCGGTGTGATAGAGAATACAATTAATGCACAGGAGTTTTACATACAAACAGGTATTTGTGATTGCACAAAGACCAGGCTTGTAAGTTAACCTAGTAAAATGTTATGTGAAGTAACTTTCTTCACAGCCCAGCAAGGATGTGTAGGCACATTATGTTTCCAATAAACTGTGGAAAAAAAAATGTGCATTCCAGAGTAGGTGTTGTTGGTTCTCACTGTCACTGTGTGAAAACGATCCTTAGTGCACACATGCAGATCTCAAAGCACATTCCAAAAGCAAGCAGGTAGCACTCCCATTTGTATCAATGGGGGACAGAACCACACAGATGGCACAAACTCCCTGACTCATCCAGCAACAGAGACAAAAACAAAACACCAAGCTCTTGCCTAGATCAGCACATTATTGCCTACTCTCATTTTGCATTTGTTGATAGTGCCTTAGAAAAACATGTTCCAAAATGATATTTTATCCACAGGTAATTTTCAGTGATGGCAGTTGCTGGACTTTCCCAGTCCAAAAGTTCTCTGAGGAGAAATAGTTTGCAGTTTATACACTGCTCTACAGATAGCCCTATAAAGACTTTTTGTCCTGGTTTCAAGCATAAGAAGTTACAGAGAAAAATCATTGTGTTAACAGGATCTACCTGACATTTTTGGACTGATTAATACGGGCACTCACCTTAGACAAGTAAGATCTTCTTGAGAAAGAGGCAGAAAAGACAGCAGAAATTTCAGCTCACTGAGGGCTATTGCAACAGCGTAGTCACTGACTGAGAAAGCAGTTCCTATGTTTTAGTTGTTTTAATGTTTGATTTAAAATTTAATCTGTTCCATTATTATGTACTCTCATCCTGGGACATTAAATTAGACATATTGTGGAAATACCAAAGTTCAAACACATCATCAATTGTTAAATTGGTAACAGTTACGTCCTAAACTGGTAAAAAATGGACCTGATTTTGTCCAGCAGAACTGCACTATGGATTCATAGAGCTAGCATTTGATTTTATGGTCATGTTTTATACCTCTCCTTAACTAAAGAGAACCTAAGGATTTGGATCTACATATTTTTGTCCTTCAGAAGGACAAATTATGTTTCTTGTTCATGTAACCAGCATGAGTGCTACATCCCCCTACATGACACAGTTTAAAGGGCATAATTAGCAAAACACAGTCCTTACTTGTCTTACAGATGCCACCAGCTGAAAGGGAGAATATTCTATTCTTGTATCAATGTTGACAATAACCAGAATAGCTTGGACTTCACCAAATATCCTGTCCCAAGAACCTGCCTTTCTAATATCAGATTTTTTACAGCTGTTATCTATAGGAAGAATAGAAAATTACTCACAGAAATATAATTTGGACTTTTCAAAATACCTTGCAGCATTTTAGCTTCATAAACTGAGATTTTCCATTTGGAATATGTAATATTACTTCTCTATCATTTTTATTTGAAAGAAAGCTGCATTTATTTAGTTGGCTTGTTCTCTGTGATACTCTCTTCTTTACAGCTATGTTATATCCACACCAAAGGCTGTTGAACCAGCTGCTTAGTAGTTCTTCGTAGTTCCTTCAATTACTCTGAAAAATCTCTTCCAAGATGCCTTGCCCTAAACCCTCCATAATCAGAGCAGCCATAGAAAACTGGGTATAGAAGTTCTTAACAGTGCAATATGCACTCAGATATTTCATCTGCATGTGTACACTTAGGTTATTTTAAGGTAGGTATTGAAACCCTCAGACAGTATATTGGACTGGGTGAACAGTCAGGGCCACCAGAAGACTTTACTAAAAAGTTATGCCTGGATTCACCACAGGAGAAGGCAAATACGACAAAAAGAACTAATCATAGGATTAATGACGTTAGCATGCCATTCCAGTGACACTGAGGAGGTGTGACATCTGTTCCACAGGCTGGAATTGCAATGGGCAGTGAGAGAAATGTTCCCTTACTTCAACAGACAAAAGAGTTTATTTTACCGGCTGGAAGTAACTGCACTCTTTGAAGGTAAACAGGACCAACATACGTGCATTACTTTAAGATCCAGTAAACCCCTTTCTGAGGGCATAAGCATTTCACCTGTCCCATGCTGGCCTCATTTGCATAAATGAAATTCATCCCAAATACACCACACAAAATACTGCAGAATTTCTGTGTCTGCAAGAAGAAAAAAGGACTGTTCCTAAGGTTTTATTAAAGTCTCGTAATTCTGAACTAGTGTGGTGCCATTTTATACGTGTTGGCAATATCTTCACGAATACCTGTGACAAGTGTCATTAACATAAAATACAAAGTGGAATTGGGCATGATTTAAAATTTAGACACGCACTTGCCGCATTTAAAAATGTACTTCACAGATATATTTTTAAACTGTATATTTTTCAAAAACAAGTCAATTCAATGCCTTATATTTTGAGTTTTAATTCCAATCAAGCTAATTTCTAGTCATCATAAACACATACCTGCCAGTAATGAAGGTTGTTTAATTAGGTCCAGATAAAATAGCTACAATTCTGTTTCTGATCCACCTGTCAAAGCAAATCAGTCTTTTACATGACTTTAAAAAAAAACAAATTAGACTAGCTGATGATTTTTTGAATATTCAAGTAGACATACTGAAGATAAATCCAAACCAAACTTGTGACTAAACAAAAGCCTGGAACGTGACCCCAAAGATGAAGAGATCTTGTTCTGCCAGAAGCAGATTTCCAAGCTTGGCATTTGAGGATTATGAAGTCAAGGACAGGGTGCTAAAAAGTGCTACTGGAAAGGATAGCAGTGACTTCCACAGCTTAGGGCAAGGTAACGTTTCAATGCTATGTAAAATTAAACACAAATAACAATGTTAAAGGTCCTACTTAACGCCCTAAAGCCAGGTGATTTCAGAACAGAGATGTCCAACTCATGCCACCATAGTTCTATGGAAAAAAACTCCAACTGTGCTGTTCCTGCTACTGTTACAGAAACAAGTAGAAAATCTAAAAGGGCTGATAGGCTTGAATGCTAAATAATAATTTTTTTTTCACTGGATTTTAAGATGGGCTGGTGAGCTGTATACAAATACATTTAATGATAGGCAGATGGCAACAAAAATTGACCGTCACAAATGGATTTGACATATAAGGTGTTAATTAAAAGAACTTAGTACAGCTCTGAGAAATCGCTAGTAATTGCTTAATACTATAGGAGCTCAGCCAACAATCTCCAAAAGTATAGGATTAGGCATAAGTGTTAGGCAATAGATTAGAGAGAAAATAGTGATTAAAAGCACCTCTCAGACACACACGGGTAACATATAGAACACAAAAAAAGTAACTCAAATTTTAATATAGAAATTATCTACTAGGCTCTGGTATGCAAATCAGTCAACATGTCCCTGCTGTTTCCGTGCTTACTGTGTACTCAATCCATTAAGTGAGAACTCACCAAAAAATGGCAGGGTTTCATGTGGTTTTTCTCATTTGACTCTACCAGTTACTCTGCTCAGATGACTCTTCTCTCATTCTTTGACTCCCTATCAAAACAGTTCCTCTGATGTACAATGAGCCTTATTAGAGGACTAACTTTTCTCCAATCATTTATGCAGATTGCATTGGCAATTGTTGTGCATTCTAGAAGATGAACTTTTTAATTTTGATTGATTTATAATTCATGATGACTTGTTCTTTTGTTCTGACTGGCATTCTAAGCACCATCCTCAAACTGTCTTTAATTTGTTTAGATTGGACATTTTTTGATTTGACTTTCCAAATCCAGTGAGAGTCAATTGATAGTATCACATGTATGCATTGATTTCTTACCTTACACAGATAATTCCTTTAAAACACAGTTATGGTAGAAAGAGGGGCACAGTTGTTATGTCTGTGCCAGTTTCCATAATGTTTGGGGGTTTTAACTCTTTTCTCTATGAATAAAATCCAGACCCAATAAAGTCAAGAGTTCTTCCATTTCCCCCATCACATTCATATGAGAGCAAGTTACGAGTATCAAAGTCTCAAAATCCATTCAGGTTTGTTTCGTTAGAGTCCCTCCACTTAATTGAAAGGAAATTTTTCTTGCTAGGTGATGCAGTCTGATTTGAATCTCACAATCTTATGTTGTGAAAATAGCAAGGCATGAACTTGTTATGTCTACATACTGCAAAAGGTTTCACAGGTCCTCCTTGAAATGAGGATATGACTTGTTTTCACCCTTAGCTTATTTTGCTGAGGTTATAAATTGAACGAATTAGGATCATGAGTCAGAGGATGAGATTTTTTTATTATGTTTTTAGGTCTCAGCTTGGGAAGACCTGTGTGTTGACTTGGTTCCCAAACTAAGGAACAGAATTCCACAAGTGATTCATACTCACTTGCTTTACCTAGAATACATGCCATTCTTTCTAGTTCTTTCTCGTACTGGATGCCCAATATTATCTCTTATTTCTACAGTTCTGAAATCACAGGTTGATGTGGCTCTGTCTGTATCTGTGAGAAGGAGAGGCAGCTATAGGCTGCTGGCTGTTTAACAGCTGGCTGTTAAAAAGGGTTGTTTTAACCTGGGCATTTGTACACAATCCTCTCCTGATGTTGTATATAACCATATGCTTTATATTAATTAGCCACCGTATCCAAAAGACTTACAGATTCTTGTCTCTCACTGTCGCCTCCACCATATTTAAACGGGGTTGTATTGAGCTATTTTATTCATGTGCTTTTTTCCCTCTAGATCAGAAGTAGATGATATTTATTCGAAATACAGTTGCAGCATTGTTTCAGAATATATCATATATCATATATTACTGCACTTTGAGCCTGCAATATATTGCAAAACTCCTAAAGACTACAAAATATAAAACTCTGGATTTTTGCTTCCCCTTTTTTGGAAACAAATTAAATCATAGAATCATAGAATATCCTGAGTTGGAAGGAACCCACAAGGATCATCAAAGTCCAACTGGCTCTGCACAGGGCAGCCCCAAAAACCCCACCATGCACCTGAGAGCTTTGTCCAAAGGCCTCTTGAACTCTGTCAGGCTGGTGCTGTGGCCACTTCCCTGGGGAGCTGTTCCAGTGCCCAGCCACCCGCCGGGTGAAGAAGCTCTTCCTGATATCCAACCTAAACCTCCCCTAACACAACTTCATGCTGCTTCCTTGAGTCCTGTCACTGGTTACCTCAGAAAAGAGATCAGTGCCTGCCCCTCCTCTTCCCCTCACGAGGAAGCTGTAACTGCAGTGAGGTCTCAGCCTCCTCTTCTCCAGGCTAAACAGACCAAGTAACTTCAGCCTGTCCTCATATGGCTTCCCCTCAACACCCTTCACCATCTCTGTTGCCCTCCTTTGGACACTCTCGAATAGCTTTATATTCTTCTTATATTATGATGCCCAAAACTGCCCCCAGAACTCAAGGTAAGGATGCAGCAGTGCAGAGCAGAGAAGAACCGCCCAGCTGGCAATGAATCATCTGCTAAATAATCATGACTGCTTCTTTGCAAGACCTGAACTCTGGATTAAAGATGTTAAGAATACTGGCAAAACTTGGCCAGTGGTAGATTATTTACGCTCACACTTTGCTGACAGGTGCACTCAGATTATCAGATATATAACCTAGAAAGGTTTTTACCACAAGGAGCAATAAAGGCCACATGGGATGCTACTAACTCTACTGACATTTAAGCAGTCTAAATTGGTTAATACAAAAGCATTTGACCTCTATTTACTATAAAAACTGCTAGACTTCCAACGCTATTCAGGATTTTGCTAATCTCTCTCCCAGTTTCTGCTTCTCTGCAGGTCACTGGGTGCAGAGAGCCTACCTTTGTAAGGTGTTTTGTGTCATTTTTTGCTGTTAGGATGATACAGTTATTTGCTTATCTCATCAAAACTGGGTTTTCCACCTCTTTATGATATTGTGTGCTCAAATTAATTTTATTTCATCTCTCACCTAGTTTTAGTATATCTGGCACAATGTTTCACCAGTTATACACCCTTCATCAGCACAAAACTCAGTTTGTCGGTGCTTATCTGGTTGTAAAAGGGGGAAAACCCCATGATTTGCATCGTAAGCCTCTTCAGAGTGCTCAAAATCATGCCTTTAAGACATGCTTTCAACAAGACTGTAAGTATTATATCTTTTTCCCCAACTACAGAGAGCAGGGAGGTGAGGCACTTCACTGTGTAAAATGGCACACACATTTTGTACACCTCACGTTTTAAAGCTATTAGCTCAAAGCATTGAATTAAATTGAGGAAGGTTAATGAAAGGTTTCAGTCGTGATTGCGGTGACCATGATGAAGGAAGGGGGCAAGAGAAATGGCAATTTTAACAATTAAACGCCCTCAACACATTGCTTTAACACTACTGCCATAACATAGTGAAATGCCACAGTTAATCAGATCACACTTACTGCCAATGCTCTCTACTAAGTTCTTGTGACTTCCCTGTTGGGATGTTCTACAAGATGATCATATTCTTCATTAATGCTAAATAAAGGTAGATGCCACACAAATTATTATCCTTAATTGTTTATGGTTATAAATATAGGAGTTATTTATTTGTTTGTCATTCTAATTTTAAATTGGCATTACAAGTACATAAAGTACAATCAAATCCCTGTTCCCCTGTAAATCTCGGTTTCCACAAAATAGAAGGCTACAAGCACCTAGCAGCTGTGTTGTACCATACAAGGCTTCCGTATATGCTGGAAGTATTTTGCTTAGCTCACTAAATACCAGAAGCGAGTCTGTCACTAGATCAGTCAGTCACATCTTCTTGCTTCAAATATTTATTTCTTTGCCTCTATTAGGTTGTAAGAAAACATCTGACTGGTTGAAACCTTCTGCAGGGTCTCATCCCATTTTAGGACTGGCCTTTTCTCCATATCAATAAAATTCAATTGCAATGTATTTCTAGTGCTAGCACATGTCAGAGGAATAAATTATTCTATAAAGGGCTTGCTTTTTGCTGTAACATGCTCTCATGTCCTCAGGATAAAAGGAAACCAAGAAGCCCAGGCTTGCAGAGGAAGAAAGTATTGGCCAGCAATAACAGCATTAGATGTGGATGTACTAGACCCTAGTTCAAGTCACTGTTTCCTCTGTGCCTTGAGCAAGTGAGTGGGATTATTTCTATAAATAGGATTAAGAGCACCTACAACTACAACTCCAGGGTATTTCAGAGTTAAACAATTAAAAGATTTTGGCCTATTTAGATACTTCAATAACACAGACTCCCCAAAGCAGAGAACTTCTTCAGATTATACTAAAACTAGCAAAAAGACATAGGAAATAGAAAACATCTTCCACAATTTCATTCACTACTCATCTTAAAAGCTTCTATTAGCAAAATTATTTACATGTCATATCAATATGCTGAAAACTAAGAAAAATGTGCCTTATGTCAAGGAGGAGAAAATGTGTTCCAATTATCAGTAGGTGGGTAAGTCCTGTTTCTGGTGGGGCTAGTGAACTGCAGTAAGGCTCTGGCAGATGTAGGAGCAAAGCTTCCCATGTTCTCACTGCCACCTCTGTGAGCTCACCTCCTTGCAGCAGAGATGTGGTGCAATAGGCTCCTGTAAATGCAGGCAGGCCCCCACTCCTTACGAGTCTGAAAATACCGCTATGGACTATGGCAGGTGGGAGGGGATCTCTCCCAGCACTGGAGTAGGGGCTTACAAAAGAGGGGTATAGTAGATCCTTTGGGGACTGCAAAACCTTAAACCTTTGCAGCTTAAATCTATCGGAACACTTTTAGCAGAACCCTACATGAATAAAAGTGGTTATAGGAATATGATAAATAGGAAGAGGAATGATTTGCATCACTTATGTGAATAATGTCTGATAAATTTTGTTAGTCTCTTCTTTATATGGGGAGGGGGCTGTGGCTTTTACAATTTTACAGATATTAATTTGAGGAAATAGGTTATAGAAAGGTTAATGGAAGGTTTTAATCATAATTGTGATGACCACAACCTAACAGAAGGCCACGGAATCTTGCAATTAAAAAAGAATACCAAAATTATATTTATCTATTGCCAGAACACAAAGAAATGCCACCATTAATTATACACCACATTGATTACTAAAAAAATTGTCACGTATCCCTTTGACACAACAATCACCTGAATGGTGATTCTATGCCACTTTCACCAATACTATCTCTCTACAACCTTCAAAGTTACTGGTGCCATATACTATGGCTCAAAACGCTGATCACACAGTTTGTGTAGACTTGAAGCAGAAAAATCTCATTGAAATCTGTGACTTGGATTGTTCTTTACTGTCCTGTAATAGAGAGCAGAACCCTCCTCTTTGTTCACAAAAATATGCACCTATAAAATAATGTATGTACTGTCTGCTGAATATTCTCTACTATTCATGAAGTTAAAATTAACTCCTTATTTTAATTGCTTATCAGTTCCATAAGCATAATTCCCATGATTTAACCTGCTTTCATAGGGATCTGCTACCTTTCCATATAGAACTTCACATTTTTATGAATTTTCACTGTTTAAAATGTATATGTATGTAAATTATTATGCATCTGAGCCTTTCACATCAGAGGTACACTATAAATACTAAATCAACGTGGAAAACATCATGTCTGCTTTAACTTGACTTGATTATGGCTAAATATGAAAAAATAAATTAGCATTTTACTCTATTTTTAGTTGCCTTCATTGTATTATAGTGTATATTTGCTCCAAGTGTGTAGATTAACACCTCTTCCAACTATTTCCTATAGGTTGATGCTAATAAAGTGCAACTTAAAACAGCACATGAGGGACTAGGAAGAGAAAGTCAGATGTCTAATACAGATGTTCCTTAACTGAAGGACAAATATGCTGGAAACCTTGGGATACTGAGTTTTGTGTTTTCTGAGAACAGACCTATCTATTGCAGCTGGTAAATTTAGCACAAGTTGAGTTAAAAAAAGGCTGAGACAATATAAAGCTTTCTTCTAATTCGGATTACATTTTTGCTCATGTTTTCCTTAACTTATTATTGATTACTCTTAGATTTATTACCTATATTTTAGCTAATGATTCAAGCGATTTTAAAAATAAAGGGAATAAAGCTACAAAATGCTGCAATTCAGCAATTGTGCCAAAGACTATGTTTCTTGCCCATGGACGTGATTGACATAGGAATGTGACTCAGGAAGAAAACATGAAGAAAAGTTACAATTTTTGATTTATGTTGGCTACCCCTGTAAGTAATTCCCTGGGTTACATCTGCATTGCATATTCTGATAAGTATATCTAGATTCTCTTTACACATTTTAGCTTCTTTAATAATTTTGCTAAATGCAGAAGAGGGGAAAATAAAGACATATTATTAATAAACAAGCAATTAAACAGGTTAGGGCAACAATGCAATGCTGGTCATTCAGGAACCCTGTGCTAATTTTAATTAGCTACTTTCCCTTGCTTTCAAATGTAATTAAAGCAGCTTAGTTGTGCTCAGTGATGCAAACCACCTTATTTAATCACTAACATTATTTCCCTGAACTATTAATGATTTTCAAAATGCTTGTTTATGCAGAATTAGAACAGTAATTATCTTACCAGTTAATTTTGTACCTTCACATTTCACACCTCGCTCAAACGTCATTCATTTACCATAGCCTTTCTGTCAAAACAAAGAAATGCTTGTTTTAAATGTGCTTCTGACTGCCAAATTGAAAGCCAAGTTTTGTAACACTAATAAAGTAGCTCCCAAGTGAAACAGGTGTAGTAATTTAGACCCTTCCTGTCTTAAGCTTGCACGTACATGCTATGTCTTTTCTTTATTAGCTTTAAAATGAGAGCTTGGTGTGCAAAATAAGCTATTTAATTCAGACTTGTGGAGCAGAATATAATCTTTAATTTAAACTAGAGCAGTAAAAAAAGGCCTTTAATTTTAACTGGCATGTGCGTGTGAATTTGAATTAATAATCCAGAAAATTGAAACTGTTTTGCTGCTGTTGCTGGATAGTGACTGTTCTTCACATGCCCTTAGTTTCACTCACTCCATTTCTCTCTCCAAGCTTTGCCTAGTGCCTTCTTTATTATGTTCCTGTCTTAAAGAAAGGGAATTCTTCTAAAAGAACCAAAAACACAGTTGATTGAATTCTTGCAAAAATATATTGTGTTGAAAGAAGTTCTTAGGTCTGTATATTTCAGTTTACAAAAGGAATATCTTTGGTATATTCATTATATCTATTTAAATACACCATGAATTTATACTTCATAAATCATCAGATTTTTTTTCCTGTTATTTCTTTTAGTGGAAGTTAACAACTAATCGTGGCCTTATAGTTACAAAATACAACAGCCTTACAATCAGCAAATAACTCTTTCTCCTGACTCTTGTGAGAAAGGGAAGTCTTCCCTATTACCAGGAAAACTAAGCAACTGCCTAAAGTCATACAAAAAAAATTTGTGGCAAAACTAGAAAAGAGAAAACTTCATCTTTCAGCTGCTCTGAACAGTCTCTGAGGTTTCCTACACTTATCCCAAGTTGTGCAGCCAGTTCTGGTGGTGAGCACTAATTGCTGCTTTTCCAGGAGATGGCTTGTGAACCAGATGAGCAGCCTATGAGGAGTCATTCTGACACTCTCCACTTTTCCACATCAGACAACTAAATATCTATCTATGTAATCCAATTCAATCAAGTTCAACATTCAACCCCCAAAACCAGAAGACAGCCTAAAAAGCCCACTGTAAATCAGGCCTATCCCACATACTTTGCCTCTGTGGATAGCACAGATACACATCTGGCAACATTCCTTCTGAAGGAGGGGACAAAAAGACTGGATTTGATGCAATGACATAATTTTTTGCAGGAAACATAATTGCAAACAGAGTATTAGATCTCAGCTTTTAAAGGCTTGTTAGTGCAATTAAATTTAAACACAAAAGCAGTGCATTTGACCTCCACTGGACCCCTTTAAAGTGTAAAGTTACCCATGTAAGGAAAAGGGATGGCTGGATGGACACTTAAGAGGCCAATAATAATTTTGCATGTGTTCATTAGAGGGATGGAGTTACTACGGTCAAGATTTTAAATACTACATCACCTGTTGCAAATATTCTTTCTAAATACATTATAAATCATACAAAAGAAAGCAAATCAATGTGCAAAAAAACTGTTTTAGTTTAAAAGCCATATTTTGTCTAAAAGCTTTACGTGTACCCTGACAAAGTAGTTATATTTTAATATATTTAAATGTATTAGATTTTTCTAGAGATTCTATAAATTTGAGACAGCTAAAATTATTTCAATATTTTCAGAATGCCCAAGATTCATGGTCTCCTGGCAACTAGCAATCACATGGCTGGAGAGGTTTTGGCCTACTGTTACAATGCCGTTATATGTTTGGTTGATGATTTATTCAAACCCAGTTGCAAACCCGCTGTTAGCTCCCTCATTGCTTTAATGCAGCCAGTCTACCATTCATAACTGTCAAGAACCAATTCATTGGGACTTGAGCTTATTAAGCACCCAAACTGTGTAGTGAACATATGCAGTTTTGTGCCTCGGAATGTGAATAAACACTATCCTTTCCATCCGTTTAAATCGAGTCTCTGATGTTTTTAACACCATGCATTATTTTTATCTTGTTATCAGGATACTCAGCCATGAACTCCAAAGAATCCATTTTGCACAGCTTGGTGTTAGCAGGTGGCAGTAAAGCCTGGCAACCTCCTGTCTAACAGGGCACAGGCACAGAGGGAGAGGGTGGTTTAATACACTGTGCTTGCAAAAAGTTACTGTAGAACAGACTATAAGCTTTATGATTTCACACAGAAACAGGAAGGACAGGCTCATCTTATGGATACAACACAGTGCTTGGAGAAATAACAATGGACTTATTTTCTTAAATCTGCTTTATTTGAAAGGCGAAAGATGGCTCTGGCAATTAAAGGAGTAATCACAGCGGATATTTACCCTATTGAGGACAATATATCAATTCTCTTGGTCAAACACGCCAACTGTATAAATAATATAAAGAGGAAATGGGCTTTGAAAATAAAATATTACTTAACAAGTTCATTTATATTTTAATCTAACTCTGTTAATTCAATAGTCTCAAAAAGGCATATTTGAATTGCAGGCTTTAATAGTTTTTCATGTTGAATAACATGGTAATATGATTTTTCTCCATTCTGTACACATAAGGAACATTCTAAAATGTGCAGCCACGATTACACAGCAGCAGTGTGCATGATATTTAATGTGAGACTGGGAATAAAGCTGGTTCAAACCATTTGGTTTAAAACAATCATAAATGGCCATTTTAACATAATGATTCTAGTATAATATGCTTCGCTTAAATTTTAAGGATTGTAGTGGGGAAAACATAACATTCTGAGCACTAATTTAATTTAAATTAGGACTACTGTAAAATTCAAGTTCTCACCAAATAACGATTAAATAAAATTTGAGGTTGTTTTTTGGGATTTTTGGTTTTGTTTTTGTTCTGACACAAAGGACTCAGTATTTCTTGGAAAGGAAATTATTATAAAAATGTCAGCAAGAATAATTGGAGGGTCAGGAGGTTTTTTCTTCAGTGTTTGCTGATGTTGTGCCCATCCCATCAAGAATTTCAAAAGAGGAATAAAATGGCACTCTGTCTTCTGGACAGCTTGATGTTTGTCTTTGCTGTCAAGCAAAAGGGGATGCAATTCCATTCATACTGAGAAGATTAGAATAATGCAGAAAATATGATAAACCAGAACAATTCACAACCAGTCATATCACACCTTAAGGGGTCTAGACTCCTTTAGTACATAGAGACTGACACACAGGGCCCTAATGAATCAAGGTTGTTCACTAATAATAAATGTACTTTCTTACCAGCTCTTCACATTTTCCTGAAGAAGTTAACATAAATAACTTCTTAAAATTACTCAAAATCATCACAGCATCAGTTAACTGCACTACACTTTAACTTGATGCAGTAAACAGAACAGGCCTCTGCTTACACTCAGGAGTGGCTGCAACAGGACTATTCTGCATTACAAACGGGAGTCCTTATGGGAAAAAACCTTCCAGAAGTATTGGCAGAGTCATGACAGAGAAGTATGAATGTATATGTAAGTTTTTCAAAAGAACAATTGCCCTAGAAAATTAATCATCATTCCTT
The DNA here is from genome assembly GCA_013399875.1 of Gymnorhina tibicen. Lineage (NCBI taxonomy): Eukaryota > Metazoa > Chordata > Aves > Passeriformes > Artamidae > Gymnorhina > Gymnorhina tibicen. The sequence continues at coordinate 443,465 of VXAZ01006599.1, forward strand.
TTCTACAAGACTTTCAGTTCAAAGTCATGGCTTCCTTTAACATAAAACACAGTGGGCACAGTTCTCCAGGCTGTTACATTTGTTTTGTGGCAATGTAATGCAATTAAATTTAACTAGCCATGAACTGGCAAATATATACAGTGTTTGGGCTTTACCTTTAAATAAAGCCTATTGCTGCTCCAAGTTAATCAAAATCTTTTGCAGACTTGGAAGAAAGCTTAGAGAACTTTCATCTCTAGATCTATTTTCATGGTTACCCATAGAAATACTTGTTCTTTGGAAAGTCAAGGTACTGTGCAACTCTCATGTGGTCTCTTTCAATGTATTACACCGAATGCAGTTCATTTTTCAGATGTGTGAAGCAATTTAGTACTGTCTTACTCGTCCTGAATATTTAATGATTACTCAGAGATGACATCAGATGAAACGTTAGGTAGAACCAATATTGATTACCTTTTTTTGCAGTGATCGCATCTACAGGAGATAAAGGTTTCATGGAATAATGGCTGGGTGTTTGCATCCAACTTTTCACACTATTAGTCTGATGATAAACACACAGAAACACCTGAGTCTAACTTGCTCTGTACCAAACTGTCCTTATATCTTATCTTCCCTCACCAGATACTCATCTGTTCATTAATACCATCTATATAACTGCCCCCAAATATAGGAATGCAATGAAATGAATGAAACAAAAAATGTTGGGTAGTAATACTAGTAGTAGTAATTTATAGTGTCCAAATTATTTAACCATTTCTTATTCAGAGACTTAATCTGGGAGAAGTAATCAACAGTTAAATTAATCAATGGATGCTATCAGAGAAGGGAGGAAAAGAAGCTCAGTAGGCCGACCAGTGCAGCTCTGCACTCTGAAGAAGGGTCCAATATAAATAAGGCATAATCTGTAAATTTCTGTATAACCTGTTTCTTAAAAATTATGACAATTACACAGCGTCCTAAAAATAGCTGCTCCCATCCCCCACTTAGCATCATAGAATGAAAGATTGCTTCTTTCCTGATCTGTAACACAAATTTCTTTTCCTACGTACTGAAGAATATCTTGCCCTGCACTTAGTGAACATAGGGAACAATGGGTCACTATCCTATTCATAGCAATCATTTAGAACTTATTCACCCCTCAGTCTTTTCTTAGCTGGTAAATCCAGGAGTTTCAAGGAGGCTTGTTTGTTCTGTTTCACAAGTCTTTATCTTGACCAAAACTCATGCAGAGTATTGAATCTCAGGTCTCACACTTCAAGGAGTAATTTTCTCCCAGATTTAAAATCCGAGGGTCCTGATCATGCATCCTGTAATTAAACCCTGGTTTTATTTTCCCTCAATACTTAACAAGATCTTTAGAATTCGAAAGTTAATCCTCTGAGTGCTTGCAAACTCTTCTCAACTGGTGTCAGCCAAAAATTTTTTATTGCTATCTGCTGCTATATCACCAGAGAGTAGAACTGGGTCCATGAGAGACCTTAGGGAAGTCTGTTTTGTACATCCCCGAGTTGCAAAAAAAAGTATTGCTATCTTTGAGTATTTTTAAACATTTCTGTAAATGTTGTACTTAACTTTATCCTGGTCATGGTTTCTTACACTACAATCTCTATGTTTTAAGCACAAAACGCCATTTTAAAACATGCGGGTTTTTTATTTCAATCACAGTTCTTTTGTGAATGAATGTAAATTAAATGAAAGACAAGGGACACTTCATCTGCCTCAAAAACTGATGAAAGAAGATACAAACTAAGAGGAAAGTGAGGTCATCAGCAAACAGAATGCCAGGAAATATAATTGATAAAGCCAACTTTAGAAACTCTCCATAAGACTTATAAACATAGCCAGTTAAAATTTCCCACAGAATTTTAAAAGGCAGGAGGACTACACAAGCCAGGTAACATTAGTTTTGCTTTTACATTTAATTTGAACTCTCAACTCTCATATAATATGTTTGTTTATAGAGAAAAAAAAATTAGTTTTCCCCTTACACTTCCATACTTGAAAGACGAACAACACAATTAGTATGAGTAAGGTTTGATTACTTAACACTGCTAATCACATCTTAGAGCCTTGGGTTTCCACAGAGGCTGAAATACACACAAAGGATGTTCTTCCTTTGTAGGATACCCTCCACAAAAGGCACCCTCCTTCCCTTGTAGATCTCAGACCACATAACCCTGGCTTTTGGCTCTGCCTATTTGGTTCTTTCTCATGCATTTTCAATTTTCATCTACTCACAGGAAGGTGAGTTTTTATTTACCAACTCAAGGCCCACAAAAGCAGTGTGACAGATTGCAGGTAGTATTTCCACTTCTTTCCCCATGAAAGAAAGTCCTTTAAGAAAGCTTTTAATCCCTAAAATATCTATCCCATTCTTTATACATGTATCTCTGTATTTCTTAAAAAATAGTATTCCGACATGAAGTCATGGGAGAACATCAGGTAAGCAAAGCATAGTTAATGCCAACTTTAAATATGAAGAGACTAGCACACCTCTGCTTTACTAAAAAGGAGAACTACATTTGGTCACACACGATGGTGGGGAGGGAAGAGTCCTCACTCAGGCAAATTCAAAGGCAGAACTAAGACAAAGTTTTTCCAACTTCCACATGAAAATCCCAAAGAGACTAAACTAGTCACCAGGGATGGAGAAATATTTCTCCATTGCCTGTCGCTATCAAGGCACTTTTCTTCATTAGTGTAATGAACAATGAAACTAGAATCAGTGCACACATTCAGATGAAATGGATCAGTTGGTTTGTCTGTTCCCTTGCAAAAATGGATATTCAGCACCTCTGTTCACAGCTTAGGTCTCATCAAGAGAATGGGTAAATGTTCCAGAGCTCTTGTACAGGTCTGTCTCACTGCCTTGTGCATTAAGCCTCCATGCTCAGAATCTCTGCCAGCTTAGATGAAAAATGAAATATTTTTGTAACTATTGTGTTTTGACAGTGTCAGAGTTAACTGATGTAACAGGGAGGAAGCAGAGAGCCTAATAAAACGTATTAAAAGTTAAAGGTTCAGTGCAATAGCCAAAGGTGCATGAGGTAATGTATCCACAGTTCTCAATCACAGTCTCCTTTATTATGGCCTATTTCCACCAGCCTAATCTGAAATGAACGCATTAGGTTTTGTGTTCTTTGCACAGTTGCTGCGAGTATCACTCTGCCCTTCCTCCTGATTTGCTTGGTAGTTTGGGAGCCTAAGGGAGGGGTGGATTAAATTGGAAAATATAAATAACAAATCAAAAATTAAAATTGATTGGATAAACAATTTTCCTTAGACTGTTTCTTAATAAGTGATTGATTTTTTAATCAATATTCATTATTTCTCAGAACATACCAAACTGTTTATTGAATAAATGAATGGTTGGAACTACAATGACATGAAATCAAATAGGTGAACCAATTTCTTTAATAACATGGGCTGAACAGGCCACCTTATCTTACCTAGTAGAAACTAAAAATCACCATTGAGTAGGTGATCCAAAAAAAGGATGCAATTTGTTTTCATGTTTGATACACACAGGTGTATAGCCACATGCTGATTTGTGCGATATTTCTAAATTGCACCTGAATGTTACTTTCTTTTTGGTACAACTTTTGTGTTCTTTCTCACAATTCTTCATTAGTCAGCATACTGCAAAGCTTCTGAAATAAAATTCAGATCTGAAAAATGAGATCTGTAAAACTGTTCACTGTAAAGGCTTCAGGCATGGCAAATGGATCTTTCTAATAAGTTTTTATTCACTTGTATCAGATTCAGTGGTACACATATAAACTATATGCTACATCCTAATATATACTTCAGACTATTTCATAATTTTTGTGTCATAATGTAAAAAATAATCTTTTGAGACACAGAGGTGCTGATGTTCTTTTTTTCAGTTGAAAAAAAAGCACAAGGGTAGGAGATCTCCAAGAAATGTTTGCACATTTGTTTAAAACACAAGCAAAGATATTAATTTGGTTCTACATAATACAGATTGCATCATTTAAATGATCTTTAACTTACAAATTTCTTCCAGTATATGGAAATATTTAACTTTCATTTGTACTCAGAATATACAAGATTCTTCTTCTTACGAAAAAATATAAACTGTAATAATCAACTGTTAATTAATTTATAGGATGCTCACTTTAACATCTATTTTAACTTGTCACAATTAATTTAACATATGACCAAGCAGCAACATAATCTCATTGCTCCAAAGACATAAAAGTATGGAATAACCTGAGCAATGAAAGGAATCTGAAAGATTGCAGTTTCACTAATTCCATGTGTTCACTGTTGTCAAAATTAATTATACAGAAATCAAGTATCAATCCATTGTGCTATGTTGTCATCGGCAATAACATTAATGTAAGAAGAAGCTTCATTAAACTCCCTTTTGTAGATCACAGATTTCTGCAAATGGTAAAGGCCTATGGTAAAACCAGAAATCTAACCTAAAATCTGAAACTTCAAATCTAATTTCACTTTCAAAGTCAATCTATCTTACAACACTGCTTCCCAATAATAAAGCAGTAAGTTCAGCTGTTAACACTAACACTGGCATTTTGAAAGTGTTAACTATTGAAATGAAGCTGTTTCCTCTCATAATATATAAATATTCTGCAGAAATTCAAGTCCAGTCAGCATTCTGCATAACACACACTTCTAGAGCATTCAGGACAATCGGACAACATGAGTCATCACCACTGACCAAAACACTTTCCCCTAATTCCAAGCATAAAATCCCAGGCACTAATGCTCTGGATTTATTCACAGAGCTTTCAGCTCCCTTAGTCTGGCATTTTGCACCGTCCACTTTGATATACATCTGCATAAGGTTGTTAAGGTCCAGTTGTCCTTTGGAAATTTTAAAATGTGCTATTTTTCCTGTATGAGCTTGCTTAAAATGGCTGATTGTCCCTTCGGTTGAGGCAACAGGCTTGGCAAAGCCGTCAGCAGAGGAAGTAGAGGCCGTTTGTGTGCCAGCACTGGCCAGGAGATGGTGGCAGAGAGCAGCGCTCCCTCAGCCCCTTCAGCGCTCACTGGAACCCTCAGAGACCCCGAAGTGCTTTGGACACCCATCACACTGCCGCACAGCAATCTCCTGACTTGTATCATCGACTTACTTTTTATGTTTTAGGATAACATAACAAGCTCAAAACACTGGTTAACATCCAGTTTGTTCCGGGCACTTGCATAAACACACTTCAGGCTGGATGCACTCAGCTCTCCCACTTCTGCTGAAGAACCAGGTTTCATGACATCAGTTTTGGTAGTGATAAAAATCAAACATTTTCTGGAGCCATTATTGCCTAAAATGTTAATGCAGTTTACTTTTTTCAACTGTGATCGATAGCTGGAGGAAAAGTGCCCATAAATTACTAAAGGCAAATACCATTCTATTAGCACTCAGGAGATTTTGCAACATTTGCCAGTCTGTTTTACTGGAAAAAAAAAATTAATTTGTTGAAAGCCTAGTTTTTTACCTGTCTTTGCCTTTCTCTGTAAAAGAGGGATATTTTTATCAGGAGTCATTTAGGAGATGTAATTCTAATGTACTATAGCTATAGGTTTCAATTAATGTTCTACCTCTCTGTCAGCTTTACATTCCATGTTTTATGAAATCATTAACTATTGTCATGTTTCTATTATGATACTATTAGGAAATAAAGAGATGTATGTAAATGGAGATGTAAAATAAATGTATGACAGTTACTAGGAGCAACATCTGTGCACTATCATACGTGTTTACACTAATTTTCTAAAGATTGTTCCATTCATTACAGAGCATTGTTACTTGCTGTGGCACAACCCTTATTTCCATGCATTTAGGGATTCAAGCAAAGAGAGGGTAAATGAGAGCCTAATCAATACCACTTTTCATTTTGCTTCTAATGTGCTGCCTTTCTCTTTCTTTTCTTCATGAACAAATCCAAAAAAGATCCTGACGTTACAGTCATAAAATGTAATTCTTCTGCAGAAACACAGACAATAATGCTCTCTGTATTCAGGCATATTGCATATTCTAATGGCATTTGGCTAAATTGAGTATGGATTTAACATCAAAGGCTTCATGAATTTTTCAAATGAGATATTAAAGTCAATATTTCAAGTGAAAGATATTTCAATTTAGTTGCATACACAACAATAAAAAACTTCTACAAGGCAGAGGTACTAGTGGCTATGGCAGTATTAGTTCATTCAGGAAATTATTAGTTTATAAGAAAATCAAACAGAAGGTTGTGATACAGCAATGACACCTAATAAATTAGACTGATACACACTAACATACTTTATCTCTTGGATTGTGAAGCAGAACTTGCTACTGGCATGTTCAGTCCTTCAAGCATGGCTTCATTTGGGGATATTCTATTTATTTATTTTGTAAATTTAAATGGTTCCACCTAGACTTGCATTCAGAACCTCAGAAATCTGCTTATTTTCATCTCTGAAATGGCTGGGCCTACTTTAAGCAAGAAACCCCCCGATCTTGTGTATTTTTTAATCAAAGTGCATTTTGCTGCATATTGTCAATGCTTATGCAATGCTGCTTCTGGTTTCACACGGAGTTACTGAACATTCAGACTACTCAGTGCTCATAAATAATCCGCTGAGCTCTGACTACTACTTCTATGTCCTGGCAGAGATAAAGACTTGCAAACAAAACAACACAGAGTCTGGTTATTCTTTTCCTTTTGTATTTTGGGCACATGGAATGTAGCAGAATGCCTATTAAATCAGGAGGATGTTGGTATTACGATGCCTTGACATATCCCTGAGGAACACATGTGTTTGTATCACCCATGACTCCTGGGAGAGCTGGATGCACCACACACATGTGCTCGTAGTGCCTATTTAGGCAGCTGCACTCACAGGGACATTGTCCTGCTCTAAGGCCAAATACATCACTTGTTCACACATGAATAACAGCAGATACCAGCAAGTACAAATATATGCCACTGAAGATGCAATGAATACTGATTTTACTAGTAATTCTTATACTACTAAAAACTAATTACAATTGGGAAAGTCACACTGATTTAAAACCTTGACTATCAGGTGGTTTGGGCCAACAAATTACTACAAAGAACTGTGATCCTAAAAGCACTTCCCTGAAACCAGCAGGTTGTTTGTCTCTGCAATATTCACCCGAAGTGTTTGCACTTACTGTGAGAGTGCTTCAAGGACTCACAGAGAAAACAAAGCTGGTGCTAACTAAATGTTAAACTGCTAGGCCTGTTTCTATCATGGCTGCAGGACTGATGGCAAATGCTGACCTGTTACTTGGAACTAAACGAAGTTAATAGCCTTGTGGGGAACACTTGCAGAGACTGAGGCAGGCCATCTTTCCCCCATTCAAATGCTACATAACTTGTAGCACTGGTCTTGGTGTCCTAGACAGCTCTTTGTTCACCCCTAGAGCTTTCTGAAGCCTGGTGTTCAAAGCGCTATAATATTTCCATAAAATGAGAAGTGTCACTATCTCAAAGGCAATCAGTCAGGGACAAATATCATCTTCAGAAACAGTACTCTCAGAAAAAGTATTTCTTGTGGTAACAAAGGTAAGGCAGAAGCCTTGCATAGATAATAAGATCCAATAATAACTAGAATTGTATTTTCAAATTGCCTCCTTTTCTTCTGTTTTGATTTCTGGACATCTCTGAGATTGTTCTGAAAACTACAGTTCATGCTTAGTGAGTTGGTAGTACATCCAAAAACTTCCAGTTGAAATTATTGAAATTTTGGGGTTTTTGTTATGACATAACATAAAATGACACTCTTAAGAGGAAATTCCCCCATGATGTCTACTCAGTCTGAGAATAATGTTTAAGGAATGATCCCCTGAATTGAATAATTTCCTATTTTCCTTCTTGATTATAGGGATGCATATAAAGTTAAGAGTACTTCTCCTGCAAGATCTGTGCCAAAATGAGAGCTCAAATCCTTCTTTAGAGCACTGCTAAATGAACAAGGAATATTTGGAGCTCAGACAGAAGAGGAGACCAAGCCATAGGATTTGATCTTGGACAAGCAAATGCTATGCCAAAAATAAAATCATTCACGTATCATGCTGTATATACCTTTTGTATTTAATGCAAGTTTTTATTGAAAACATATGAGTAGATTAACCATAGAAATAAACTGAAGAGATTGTGCTACCTAAAATATGCTTTTGACTCTTTATTAACTGGTGATAATCTGCACTGATCCGCATTGCATTTCCATTGCAGATGTTGCTGACATTAAGACGTATGACAAGGAAACTACCGAAAAAGCTGATTTAAACAGGTATTTCATGTTAACTCAACAATATATTCAGTGCATAATGTCTTTCATGGGAGTTCAAGTATTCTACTTAATTCTTTGCAAATTCATTGTTGTTATAAATAAGGAGTAATGAAAGTCCAGTTGACAGTCACTTGATTTTCTCTGATTTCATAACTTTCTAAAATTTTCTGATTTGCTCTTTAACTTTCCTTCTTGATGGAGTCTAAAGAAGGAACTTTAATTATTTAGTTAGACTGAAACTCATGGCATGGGGAGGGATGGCTACACTTTTTTGGATCTACCATTCTTACAGCAGGAGCAAGCACAGCTGCTTTCAGACTTGTTAATACATTCTGTAGGGAATGAAAGCCTTGAAAAGGATGGTACTTGTGTGCATTTCCTCCCCCTCCACACAGCAAATGGAGCTGGCAGTCCACCAAAGCTCCAAACATACACTCCTGCACTGCATAAAAGAAAGTGTGGCACTTGATTAAGGGGAAAATAATGCTTTGGGGGCACCACATAGGATCATCTTCAACACAGAGGAGGAACCATAAAGGATGAAGGACAGAACGGTGGGAAATGTGTGTTTGACTAGGTGAAGAAATGATCCCTGGATTACACTGTAATTCTTTTTTCTTCCCATTTGTTATAAGCCAGGTCTACAGCATTAGCTCTCCATCTAGGTAGAAGTAAGATACACCAAGACTCTCAACAGATTCTTTAGTCTCTATCTGGGAAATGCATTTATTATGAAGTGTTAGGTGGTTCATAGCACCTGTGATAGTCCTCCAAGCTAAGGTGAATTTTTTATGTTTTTACAGAGTGGCAAAGCAGGAAATAACTTTAAAAACACCTTAGTCAGTAGAAATCAAAATAAAAAGTTCCATGTAGGTCATCTGAAAAGCCTAAAAAGCAATCAAAATCAAACTGTTTACCAGGCACACAAGAATAGGAACAACCTCAGTGCAAAGTATAATAAACAAATTCCTCTAGTAATGTGAACTACACAGATGCTTTCTTCATCAACGCCTCCCATATTTTGAAAGCCATCACAGTATCAATGAAGGCAACAGAACTTACCCAACTTCAGTAGCTCAGCATTGAGCTCTGTGTGTTCGTCCACCCACCTCCCTGGAAAAAAGAAGTGTTACATGTCAGGAATGAGTCCAGTAATTATCTTCTAACACAGGAGCAATGCCAGCAACATTCTGGTAATGGCAGCATTAATGCTAAAAGTTTACATTTTCAAAAGTGAAAACATTTACAGACACAATCTGGATATTTTAACTGTCACAGGCCTCAGCAATCTGATATTGCTTAGCCTTTTGGCCAAAGCATTTAGCCACTGGTATCTATCTGCCACAGAGAACAGATCTGCTCAGTACTTTCCTAATAAACTCAATAATTAATCCACCAAAGTTTGAAGAAGAAAAATGAGGGCCATGTCACTATTAACAAATCAGAAACAAAGAAAAATTTTACTTATTTTTCTAAAAATAGATAATGAAAATATTTCAGGTCAGACCTGAAAACAACATAAAGCTGTGAAGTTCTACAGTAATTCAGATTCATTGAAGTCATTATAAATCCAAAAATATAGAGAATAACTTTAATTCATTTGCTTGGTCAATCATTTTACTTACCTGTCAAAACAAAACAAGACAAAACAAAAAGGGCAACAAGTTCACGTCCACATAAAAAGGACAAAGCATCTACTATATGAGTGTAATCAAATGCAGGTTTGTACCAGAAATATAAATACTACAGACTGGAAAAATACTTGAATAATGAAGTATTTCATGCAATTCCAAGGAAAATTAGACGAACGACTGAAAAGGATAGAAGTGTACACAATTCATTATATAGAATATGGTAACTCTTGGCTAAAAGAAGTGTGGAGTTCCTCACTTTAATGAGCACAGTCTTTGCTCACAAATTAAAAATAAACAAATAAAAAAGATACGAGTATGATCTCACTTATTGGCAGTCGATCAAACTGCAATTTGTCCCAAGAGTTGGGAAGCCACTGCCTTATAACATATCAAGAACTCCTCCTGCTTATTGAACTGATCTGTGTAAAGTTTGACTCCTTTTCTGTCTACAGCAATTGTTTTTCCTATCAAAACATTTGGGTTTATGGAAATGACAACTTAATGGTTAATTGGAAACATAGCATGATGTTTAAAGTTAAATCATGCTCACTTCACTTCAGAGTGTCATTGTACCCTCACTGAATAAAAGTACGTTTCCCTGTGCTGAGGGTTGTACAGCCAGTCCAATCTCAGTGCAGTGCTGCTGATGTTAACAGCAAACTTGAATAGCTACACACAACAGTTTAAATCTCTAACATACATATATTACCATAACTTTAAACCTGGCACTTTTCATTAATCATACAATGGCATGCTTCTTCATTTACAACCAGCTGATTAAAATACAGATATATTGTCCTGAACATCACAGAAATCACGGGCACTCAGCCATTGTTTCCAAATAGTGTTTTCTCAGCCTAGTTTCACTACTCAGCTACATATTTCAGATTACAAAAATTATTAAAGATTCCAGCATAGAAAGGGACAAAAAAGGATCCTAAATAACAGATTGAAGGGCATAAATTTTCTGCCTCAACAAGGATAAAGGTTCAGGTAGAGAACGCCTGCTTCAGTGTCCTCCACCCTACTACTGCAGCATTTCAAACATAATCAAAAGAAACTAATTTGAATTTTTGATAAGGAAAACCTGAAAATAGCTAGATAAGCTATATATAGACATCTGTAGCTTTAGATTTTTATTTACATGAGTCCAAACATCTAAAAATGCTTGAAAAGCAGGCAAGTCTATGCTGAAAACAAAGTTATTTTCTAGAGAATGGGTCAGCAATCTAGAGAGCTTAAGTCATTTATCGTCCAAGTCTGTGTGAATCTTGCATGACCTCCTACTGAAAAGGAACAGTTAAGAACCAAAGTACAATTTCATCTCTAACCTATGTCTCTAAACATATCATTTACTCAGAGGTTGTAGCTCAATTCAAGCACATAATTTTGGAATATTTTTCAGAAGGGATACAGTGGATGTATCACTAAGTTTCTAATCCTATAAATAGTCAAAAGTTGGTAGTCACAGCAGTTTTGGAAGGTGGTTGAGGCAGGCAGAGACTTCCAGTTTGTAGAGGAATGAGTGTTTCCTTGCTTATGTTTCTGAATGTATATGAAGGATAAGAAAGGAGCTATTGTTGATTTTTACCATCAGCTTGTGAGAGGTTGAAGAGTGAAAGATTTCAGAGTGCACAGACTACGAGTTACAGGCAAAGAATGAAAGGGACAGAGGATGAGATGAAAGTTTTAAGATTACCTTGAAATAATCTGTTTATTCTCTTTATAGAAAGTATTTCTCCTACAGTGTTCTTTTCATTAACAGAACATCTTTTCAAGTCTTTTTCTTGGGATTTTTTTAAAATTTGGTACCCCTGATATTCAGTTTTATTTACTGGATATCATTTTTTACTGAATATCTTACTGCACAAATACTGAATACATACTTCGCTAGCTAGGAAGTTACAGCTGCCTATTCCTTGGGTTCATTTTCAAAGCATTGTTTTCCTACAAGACAAGCTGGCCAACAATTAACAAAATAATGGACTAGCAAAGGTACTTCTTACATTGATTCCTTAAAATCCAATGCTATACTTTATAATCTCTATAAAGATTTCACAAACTTTTGAAAATATACCTCGCGACTATTGCTGCACTTACCCATATAGACAGCTGGGAAAAAATCAACATAGGCTGTTCTACAGGACAATTTGCAGATACAATTTCCAGCTAGACTGAAGCAGATTTGATTATAAAAGATGGGGCTGAAGATATCTTGGTTTTTTTAAAGTTCTCTTCTCGTGTAAGATACTTGAATGGCCATAAAATGTTTTCAATAAAGAAAAATCCACATATGAAAAGGTAACATTCTGGAAATAGATTTAGAATATTTTGTGATGGAATATCTAAAAAGCTGTCTCACTACCAAAAGCTGCTTTCAGTCTTTTTTGTATACCAAGTACCACTGCTATTCAGTCACACCCTTTATCCTTTGGGCCCGATACATCATCCACTAAAACCTGTTTGCAGCCTTAGCGGCCTCTTTACTTCTTACCCTGCACCGTCAGACCCTTACAAAACCAAGTGGCAAAGTCAGCGGATGACATCAATGTCTTGTCTGGTAAATGCCTCTATTTTAAAAAAGAACCAAATCCAACACTATTTCATACCATGGAAATAATAATAATAATAATAATAATAATAATAATAATAATAATAATAATAATAATAGTAGTAGTAGTAGTAGTAATAATAATATTGTTGTGCTATTATCTACATAAGCAATGGTGACCCAAAAAAATGGAAATTTATAATTTCTCTTTCATCCATATTCCACTTCTAACAGTTAGAAATATCATTTGTTCATTTATAAACTGAAAAGCAGAATACAGTGTCTGTCCATTATCCATCCTGACAAACTCATTCTGCTGGAACAACTGACAACAAGTAACACAAACAATACATGAAAGATCCCGTGGAAGATCAGGTAGTGCATGCCTAATTCTGTATGGGGATGCAGTCCTATGTAGCAAGAGCTATACAGCATAAAAATCGTTTACAGAATGGATTATTATTTCTAAAGCACCATAAGGAGTCTTGCACACCATACGACACGATTAGTTATTATTACTCTAATACTCATTGTCTACCAGTTCATATATACTGCTACATATTTAAAATAAGCAACATGTTTATAATTATAATTTATGTACATATTTCCACAATTTTTCTTGGAGAATGGCATTTTGCTGTGAGCTGAATGCAGAACCAGGAATCAAGAGCTTCTCTGTTCTAACCTTCACTCCAGTTACAGGTTCTTGAGTTTGCAGCCTTCAGCAAACCACTTCCTGCATTTGTAAAATGAACATATAAACACCTGCTTGCTTACCTAGAGAAAGATATTGGAAAACTACTTGGTCTGCACAGCCAAAAGCCAAGTCTGACAAATTCACAGTGTATTTGGCAAGGAATTATTGCACAGTGCACTGCAATCCCAGGGTTGCTTTGGCACCCTATGGCATTTTCTCTGTATGCTTTCCAGGCCGAGTTTTTGTTTGACCTCCAAATCTGCAGACAGTTATGGCTGCTAAACTACAATCACAGAGTTTGTCCCCCTGACTTCAGGAGGATTAATTAGATGCCTAAAGGTAAGGAATTAACCAAATGCTTGTAGAGTGAAGGCTCCATTTGGTGAAGGGCCAATTTTCCCAATTGATAATGTATAAATAAAAATCATGCCTAATTTGCTTCCATTACTAATGCTTTATATACTGTATAATTGGAAGCAAATTAGCAATTTATTTTAAACTGTTTACATACAAATCTTATTTTCTTTAAGAGTAAAAATCAGCGGCCATTTCTCTTCTAATTTGATGCTGTCGTCACATATCACAAAGACTAAGCATAAGGGGCTTTTTATTTTAAACTATCTCATTAGGTACTGAATTTAAACATTTGATAAAACACTACCCATCAGAAATAAAAATAAATAAATAATAATCAAATATAATCTTATATGTTTATTAATCTAGGGCAGTTTCATATTTGATGCACACACAAGAATTTTAAATATACTTTTAAAAAGCATTTAAAAGATACTGCTTGTATTCTTCATACAAATTACAAGAAAATGGTTCATGTAACTGACAATGTTATTAAATAATATATATAGTTAACATTACTTTCGTTAAACAGTCACAGTATTCCTCAAAACAACCTGATCCTTTCTATTCATAGGGAAGTAAAAAAGTCTCACAAATACCAGTTAAAGACTGAATCTCTCAAAGATGACTCATTAAAAAATAAGTGATAGCAGTGTTAAGACCTTAAATTTGTGAAACATGACACAGGTCATCATCAGGAGTCCACAGAAATCCAGCTACACTGTTTTCACATCAAGTTTCAGAATAGCCTGATTTTCTTAAGCCTCTTGGTTCTCTCTCAGCTTCACTCCTCAACTGAACATATGTGAATATCATTCTGGGTCTATCATAAATTAAAGCACAATTACTTGTGTGTTAAACTAGTAAGGGCATTTGCCACAGTCAGCAAAAGCAAAGTTACTACTGTTGATCATATGTCTTTCAGAGCTCTAATCCTTGCAAGTACCATGACACCACATCCCTGGGGAAGGATGCAGGATACACGAATAAAAGATGCTTTTTGTGAGGTACACGGTGAAAATAAACCCCATCAAGGCAGATAACTTTTTCACTGCATAGATTATCAGACCAAAATATCACAAACAAATGGCCTAGATGGAACTCTCCAAGCTTGTGGGCAGAGGGAAAATAAAAGGATAAATTACCTTCCCTGCCTTCCTGGATTTTTTTAAATGCTTGTGTCACCTATGTTTCATCCCTAACTACAACTTCCTATGACTCGTGTCAATTCTTCTTACTTGCCCATGACAACTACATCTATGATAATCTGGAAAAGAAAATCTAAAAAAATTATGCCCTTTGAGTCTAGAACACAAGCCCCTTTTCTTCAATTACTCTTGGAATAAGTTCCCTAACCTTGACTGAACAGTAGGTGTTGTGAATTTTTCTATCCTGTGATGACTGAAGTTTGTCCAGGAGACACAATTCTCTGCTAAATCCTTACCACTTCTTCAGAGAAGACATCAGTTTACATAGAAATTATTTGTAAGAATACAAATTACCTCATTTGCAGCCAAATTTGGAATAAAAGAAAATTTAGCAACTGTGAAATAGTTGCTCCTCTCCAACCATACAATGGTTGGATGTATTAATGTACATGGCTTTCTCTCCTTTGGGGGATTCATACCCATCATGAGGTTTTTGATATTACATGCATTTTTCAAAACTCCCTAGAAATGGTGTTCATAATTTGAAAGATAATATAAAGAATTTCATCTGTTAATACACTCGACTCCTCAAAATGCAGTGGCATAAACGCTGATGTCCAACATACTGCAAGCAGGAGGTAATGCTGAACATTCTGCTTGACAGAAAACGTGCAGAAACAGAAGTCAGGCTGCCTAAGGAACACTCTTCCACCTAGTTCTGGATCCAAGTAATTCCGACATTGTTTTATAAGAAGACTAGATCCTTAATGGAAAAACTGCTGCTGGCTGTGTGTTCATTAGACTTGGAAATGGAGAGTCACTCTTCTAGCCTGGAGCCAGAAGGTGGGCTATCTTGGAGGCAGGGTTGATAGCTTTTGAATACCAGATGAAGTCTATAGATACAAGACTGGTGTCAAATGACAAGAGCCTTAAGCAGATGGATGACAGTGTGTGTGCACTATAGGCTGTTGTTAATTTACTAGCTAGAGATAATGCTTCTATAAAATTAAAAATGAGTCACTGGAAAACAGCCCGAGAGGCCATAGCCTGCAGATTTCAGGCCTCCTGGCAGGCCTGCATTGTGGGGGATATGTTTTTATAGAATTATGAAAATTAAAATTGCATGTTAGAGGGAAAGAAAATGTAATTGTTTCTCTTACTAGCTATTTAAGCTATTCATAGTCTGGATTTGTAATTCACAAGTACATATTCAGTAAAATGGAATAAACTAGTCATAGAAACTCAGACAAGATATAGATGAGCAATGGCAAACATATATAATATTCATGAATTTTCAAGTGTCAAGATGTGGGGTTTATGTCTGTAACTATGCTTTCATTATTTTAGCATATACAAAATCCCTCCTTTTCACTATTGCTCTGCATAGGACTTTTCACTGCTGTTGGGTTATGTTGGAAGTAAGTGTTCCTCAGCTTTTATCTTGGAATGAAATTTCATGTCACACCTCTTGCAAGACCGTCAACAGATATATGTATCATAACATAGTCAAAGCTGTCTCATTGTTCCCTTGCTTCAAATGTAAGACCAGACATCAGATTCAATGTAAAATTTTTGTGAGAGTCCAGTTTGGTAAAGAAGGAATATTATCATCAAAGGCAAAAAGGGAACTGTAAAGAGTAAGTACACAGGTCTTAGCATGCCACCATTTGCTGAGAGGGATACCACTTACTATGTTGTCTAGAACTTCCTGGGCCACTCACAACCATCTAAGCTTAAGAAAACAGCGAGAAGTTCAAACAATCTGCCATCTGGAGAGGCTGGATCTAGCTGTCTACACAGCCAAAACTGTTCTTGATCCCTACATGTATTTATCAATGGCCCTAAAACAACTTAACCCACTGCCTTACAACCAAATTCCAACAGATGTGAAAAACATACTTTAGGAAACACAGTCCTAACATCAAGATGATTACTTTAATATTCTCATCTATCCAGTGCAGAAGTAACAAAGCCTTACAACTTTTCAGTACATTTTGCCCTTACCATTGTTGGCGAATATATCCCTTTGGATACCGTTACCCCTAGAATCACAGCTTAAAGACACAAAAGAAACCACGTGATGGTTAGTGACAAAGTCACAAGAAGAACCCAATCCTTGTGATGCCCATTCAGGGTTCACAACAACCAGAGAGCTGATGTAGAAAGCCTACTACTCTGTTCCAACCCACCCTACACTGACTCAGCACCACTGAGCTCAGCAGTATTACTGATGGTTTACATGCAAGTGAATGAGGGCAGAATTAAATATGACATATGTAAAGAGATGTTCTTCAAAGCTTAAAAAGAAATGAGATGAAAGAAGGGGAAGAATACGCATACAGTGAATTAGTTATCCTGCACAATATACTACAATCAAGGTCACATGTAAATATTTATGTATATAAATACATAATACTGCCCGTGCAATATCGTGCCAATTCCTTTCAGACAGTGACAGTGACAGAGACCTCTCTACAGCAACGGGCATTTTTCAGCTTTAGAAAACTTTAATACAAAAGTGTCTACTGTAGAGACTTTAGTCACAAACATGTCCGGGTATTACAGTGCAGCACCTCTCATTTCCAGTTGAAGGTGAAAGGCTGACTTCACAAAAAAGTTTTTCTCTTTTTTTTCAGTCCTATGCAACACCACCTGTCTCATCAGCAGGACCACTCTAAAGGGATGGGCCTCAAGGCACCTCAGTCCCAAGATTCTCCATGCCTCATTCTTCATCCACGCTGCTAGTAATGTACCATCACTGGCACAGTTACACCTGAACACTCTGGTGCTGCCAAACACCTGGCTTGATTTTCCACTGTCCAAATGAAAAATAAGCATAATCTGCTTTTTGAGGATACAGCAAATGAGGGAGTTCATGACAAATTGTGTTGGTTTATGCAGAATAGTGATAATAAGATACAAATGAGAATTTTTTGCTTAATGAATAATACTAATCACGTTTCAACAAATGCTGTGCCCTTCTAATTAGAGAGAATGCATAAAATCTGCTTAATTTATTTGTGACTAGTTATACATAGTTTAAATATTTACTGGAGATTTACTCTAACGTTTGAAATTATTTTAAACAGCTCCTGCAGTAAAAGCAGACCTAGCAATGTAAAAGAAGTTACGATTCTAACTTCTGCCCTCCCTTTCGTTATGTAGCGTGTGATGTATGCCCTCAGTTTTCAAGATGCAAGAGAAAGGATATTATTGATTTACATGCTAATTCTCCAACTGTTACTAATTTTCTTGATTCCTGCTTCCAAAGTTGCACTTCCAACATTCATCACTGTAGTACACTAGAGGGGCTGAGCATCTTTTTCAATAAATTACAGGAACTATGACTAATTATAGTGATATTAACTATGCAAAGTAATGTGTAACTTAAAATGGATCCGTTTATCATTTCAAATTATGCTTTTGACTCTTGATGGCCTAATACATGGATGCTTTTCCTTTTTTTTTTTACAGATTATGAACTCTGCTATATTTTTTAAAAAATCTGTTTCACAGATATAGGCATACCTCGTGAATTTGATGAATGGAAACAAATCATTTACATCTCATATAATGCCTAGTGGGTAGAGGACAAGATTAATACCAAGGGCAAGCAGGGCCAAATCCTGATTGTTATAGAAAAACACTCAGGATTCAGCTTGAACAGTGCCATCAGAAGGTATTTGGCCTACAGGATTTGTACCCTGTACTTTGTCTTCCTAATACTAGGAAGCTAATAGTGGAAGTTGCTTAGCTGATAATACCAGCAGTATCAAGCAGTCAAAGCAAAAACAAGTGCAACTGGCTCTCAACAGTAAGGAAATTATATTGCAAAGGTTTAAAATACAGCAGCTTTAAAACAATGGCAGTGCAGTTGTGCATGTGTAAGAACTCTGCATAGCAGCAGGCCTTCCTAGCAGCACAATATCGTTGTAGTTGTCCTTCCAACTTGGAAGCAACACAGCCTCCATCTTCTCAGTCATTTTCATATTACATAGTATTTCATGGTTCATGGTACAGATACACAGCTCTTAGTAAGCAAACCAAATTAAGGACTAACATAGACTGGTATGTTGCTGAGACATTGTCAGAGAAACTAAACCAGCACAGTTGGAACGCACCAAATTTCTCTACAGAATTTGCAGAAATTGACCATCAGAGACCAAAGAGTTGGGGCAGATCCTTCCATATATTTAGACTATTATTTTCCACTGTCAGAATGGTCTATGAGGTGTTCTTTTAAAAAAACCCATGCAGACATCTCCAGGGGTTTACCAGAGGAATATCTGCACTTTGGACCTCTGCCATTTGTTCCCTGCTTAGCCAACACATCCACTTGTTCTGAGTATTGGGATGGGTGCTCTTGTGCTTGCATGATACTGTCCTTAAAATGTGTCATCTTTCCTGGGCATGTTTCCACTCCAGAACTGCATCACATGGGATCTGACCACTAGTTTCCTTAACCACAGTTGACTCTTCTGAGGTCCAGAGACTTTACTCTGTCACTCTCCTTCCTCATTTCCCTCAGGATATTGAACTCCACTATATCATGGTCACTACAGCCAAGGCTGTCATTGATTACCACATCATCAACCAAACCTTTATTGTTAGTGGGCAGCAGCAGATCCAGCTGTGAATCACTGCAGCTGGCCCTTCCAATACCTGTATCAAGAAGTTAATCCTGCCACCCTCCAGAAATCTTTTTGTCTCCCAACATCTGCCCTTTCATCAGATGTCAGTTTTTCCAAGGGTAAGGAAGTGTAAACTGATGTTGCCTTAATTAAATGCCTTCCAAAATTATACAAAATTACTAGTATTTTAGTTATGCAGTCTTATAACACTGAAGTGGATCTTTTGCATATATTATAATGGCATTTTATGGTGGCTTGAGGACCTGAAGTGTAATCCTCCTGCCACTGGACACCGGACAATAAGTTACCTTATGATTCAATGAAACATCATTCAAAAGCTTCAGCACTATTGCACAGCAGAGTAAATCAGGCCAGTACATCATTCAAAGAACAACAGAAAACACAGGAATTACTACCAAGGAGCTTATGGTTAAATATCCCCATTCCTATATCTACAGAAAATCTGAAAAACTAGCACAGTGTTTTGGAATAAAGCTGGAGAAAGTTTGGAGAAGAGCTTGCTGAGTTATCATCACAGCTGGACTTCTGATTTCTTGAGGATGAGTAAGTACTGTCTAGTACTTCTAACCTATTGTTACTAATCTTTCCAGGCTTCCAGGTCTCCTGTCTTCTCATTTTGCTGCTCTGGGAATAGCTGGGTCAGCTGACTGTCAGTTTTGTGTTATCATCTGCACAACCCAAGTCTTTTCTCATCAGCAGAAAATGAAGATCCTAGTTGTGACCTGGACATCACCAATAGCATTAAAACATAAATCAACCCCTTTTCAATGATGCCCTGTTGTGGCTGAGCTGTTTTTCAGTTATTTCAGCTGGGTATGTGAGATTAACAGTCACTGAAGATAATTTTGGCTCTTAGAAACTATGTTGGTAACCAGGAAGTAAACCTTCCTCTCATAAGAGGAAATGGAATGCTCTTCCCAGAGGCCTTTGAGAAAGGCCTTTCCCTCTACACAACTTCCAGGAGAATTCCTGACACTCCAACCTGCTTACTGTATCCCTGTGACTACTGCACCAGCCCTGCTTCCTGCTTCACATAGCCCTGCCTCATGTCACCAGAAGGGACAGAACTGTCACTGAGGCTCCTCTTGCTTCTGAAGGGGTTGCTAAACCCAGGGGCATCAGTGATGTCTGTGCTGCTTAGAAAGTCTACTCCCATTTCCCAATCCCTCATCTTCCATTAGTCTCCAGCTTATCATGTAGCCTTAAAACCTGGCCTTCGTATAGCACCCTGTCTTCTAGGGAGTTTACAGAACCACTGCCTGCACAACCTGCACACCTCAGCTGGTCCCTAAACGCTGGGCCATGTCTAAAAGAATGGAAAGAGAATTTCTGAGAAAATTGAAAAGAGTTTGAGTGTACTAATGTGCTCTCTTGAAACTCCAAATACAGCACAGAGTAGAACCACGGAATAATTTGTGTTGGAAATCACCACAAAAGGTCACCTCATACAACCCCTGCTGAAAGCAAGAGTCGACAAGACAAGGCTCAGTCAAGACCTAAATCCTGCAAGGAAGCAGGATAACTTGTTCCAGTACGTGATTGCTAGCAAGGGAAAAAAAAATCCTTCTATTTAAGGAAAATGTTTTATATCCTAACTTTTATGTGCTGCCTCCCATCCTGCCACTGCATCTCTCTGAGAAGGGTCTGTCTCTGTCTTTTCTAGATCCTCCCATGAGGTAGTCGCAGACAGCAATAAGATACCCCCTTAGCCTTCTCTTAGAGATGAGCAAATCCAACTCTCACCCTCTCCTTGTATGTAATGAGCTCCAGAAGGCTTCATATGTAATGGTTCTGATTACTAAACAAAATTTAATTCAAAGAAGCTTTGGTAGAAGACAATTTCTGAGACTATTTAAAATCAGAATTGAAATCACTTACTAGCATCATTTACAATTTAAAAGCACAGCTCACAGCTGTCCTAGTTATGTTCTTATCAATCTCTTCTGGACAAGTATTCTCAAGTCCTCTACCTCATCTAATGTTTTCTAATTCTCCTCTCAAGAAAATTTACTCTCAGGAAGTCATTGAGAGTTCACAATCTAATTAAACAAAAATGCTGTATGATAAAATTTAGCACAGATGCATCAACCACACTCTTTAAGTAGAGCTGAGATTCTCAAATTTGAAAATTCCTGATCAAAATCTAGGCTGCTAGTATGTCCAAAGCAAGGAATAATGAGGTTCTGTCCTTGTAAAATCTTCTGGATATCAACACAGTTCATTACCATTATCACTTAGAACAAACACATAGTTTTAATCAACATGAAAGCAATGAAGAGTTTGTCTACTATTCAGAACATTTTACCTGACTGATATTATGTATGCACTTTGTTTAGGCATTTAACTCTTACTTTTTACTTCTCAGGGAAAGGTGACAATTTGAAGTTCATATTCACTGGACTACCATCAGGTGTAAAATTCCACACCACTATAAAATTGCTCCCTTTTTAAATAGTATCTTTAGGTCATGTTCTATGCTTTTAATACTACTAAAGTACTGGTAAATTACTAATTACTAAAAAATTACTAAAAAATTAATTTCAGGCTTGGATATCAGAATCCCAGACCCCAGGTTAGATGCATTATGGTTAGATGTGGTCCAGTGAAATGCTTTTATGCTTTACCCTCTTTCGTAGGTCTTCATTTCAATTGTATTAGATTTAGACGTAAAGTTCAAAAAATTAAGACATTTATATTTAGATCTGCTCTGGTCTACTCTAGGAGTCACAGAATTCTAAATATTGTGCCACTAAATTTTTTCCCCCAGATATCCTTTTTTTGGTCATGCCTTCATATATACTCAACAAACAGCTGGAAATCTACACCCTGCCCTCCTTCCCAATACATATCAGTTTAGAGACAGAAGACTAACAAATGAATTTGCCTTGCAGAATGGAAGAAAACCAAAACACTGCCACCATTTTATTCTGTGTGGAGAAGCAAAATTCTTATATTAGAGGAAGAATAGACAAGGATGTGGAGGCACAGTATGACAGACTACAGACATGACCCTTTAGGGTCCAGCTGCAAACAGGAGATCTAATGTTGAGTTCCTGAGGCTCCTAATTGAGACCATGAATCTCAGGTGTGGAACTGGCCATGCAGAATGACCCTTTTCTCTTACATTTACCACTACTACCCACAACTGCTAGGATCTTTCCTAATTCTTCTAAGCTTTTTCTAAGCTTTTCCAATCACTGTACAGCCAAGAATGAACAAAGCTTCAGGACTGGGGGGCAGGGGAAATGGGCGCTTAGGAGTCCTGCTTCTCCTTCTCCTCACTGTAAACTCCTGCAGATTGCCCATCCAACATAACTGATTAATCCTCAAAAAGCACAGAATGATTTCAAGGGTATTGATGCACAACCCTTACCAATGCTTTTATTTTAAGCCTCAAAGATACACAAGTTGATATTTAAAGAATACTTCCTGGAGAATTTATAACATCCAAATCTCCCACATTGAGAACAATAAGGTTTCATGAGACGAGTGAAGAAATATAGCCATTTAAATTGTTCAACAACATTAAAATACTCCTAACTAGCTACTCCTAGAAGAAAAATACTACAGTTTCACAGACAACGTATTAGTTCCTCCTTAGACAGAATTTAAATAAGGCTTAAGTGTGATATCAATGACTGAAATATGCTCACGTTTCCTCAGCTTCTCCAGAGAGCATTACCTCTAATGGCTTTGACTCAACCGTGTTTCTGAACCTCGAGAAAGTAGGCTCTCTTCTCTGATGTCTTCTTTTGATCTGATATTAAGAGATGTTCAATTGCCTAAAAATTCTTTCATTAGCCACTATAGATTAGATTTTCAGAGGTACTGTGTACCAGAACTCTGGCTTCAGAGGGAAGGGAGTACGTAGGAAGATGGTATCTATGTACAGTCCAACATCTTCATCAATTATCTATTACACTGAAAGGCATCAAATCATCAGTATCAGGTATCCTTCACACATGAAAATCATCAGGCCCATTTTACAGAAGTTGATGTGCTGAAGTGCAGCTGTGCCCAGTTACCTGAGCAAGTATATCTCTTTGCTCTAAAGACGTGGGCTCAAAGAGTAGGGCTGATGCCAAAAGCTAAAGGGCAAAGCTGTGCAGAGAGTGCAGAACTACCAAGCACTAGTTCTGGAGTTCAAAGCAGGGAGAGGGATTAGTTCCATGCTGTGCATATGAGGAACAGCAGTTGCATGTGCTAAGGAGATGAAGACAAGGATACAACTATTTCCTAGACACAGCACAACAGTTTCTGGAGTAAACGTTCCTTGAAAGCTCATGTAAGTTCCTATGAAGTTCCCTTCACAAGAAAACACTTTAGGTATTTCATTGAATACACCAGTCACATCAAATATTGCTCTGGCTGAAATTTTGCTGAAATTCAACTTTCTATAATACTTAAATATACATGGACCCTCTTAATTTCAATAAAGTGGTCCAATTTCTGCCTCCTTGAACCTCTCTCTGCAGCAGAATTTACATAAAAACATCAAACTCATCAAGACTACGCTCTGTATGTAAAAGCAGATTTCTGGGAGAGCAGAGACTGAAGGCTATTGGTGAAATTGCCATTCTCTCAGGCCCAAGTTCTTTAGACAATAAATCAGTTGGTTAACGTGTAAGTCAACCCGCAGACAGTTCCAGGCTGCCACAAGCAGACTCTTCCTAGTACTTCCACTGGTTCAGAGTTTATCTTTGCTCCCCTGCATGTCATGGTGTGGAACAAAAGCTCACTTATGTCAAGCCTGCTCTGCTTGATGCTCACTTGTTAAAACTTAACTTTCCTTTCTGTCCCAGCAGCATCCTTTAAATCACATTTCTTCTTAACATTAACAAAAAAGCTGATATAAAACTGTTCCCAAACCAGGCATCAGGTCCTGCCCTGTTACCTGAATTTTTCCTGCTATGGAATACCTGTAAAAAGTATCTTCTTGATAGATGTAAAGGATCTGAGTGGCCAGAGCTGCTCCTCCTCAGATGAGCTGGCATAACAGCCCAGAATTCTATTCCACGTCACTTACAACTTCAGTTTAATATATATCAATACCTGTGATTAAATGGTACCTCAGTGTTATAAGAGGTATCACACTATCAATATGCATTCATTGCATTGAATTCCAGGATACTCCAGTCCAGTTGCTTACTGCTGCTGATCCAACTTAGCATGCTAATTCCAACTCCTACTAAACCAGCAGGAAGACAAGACCCTAACGTGTTACAATTCATTTCTGCATTGCTGAGGCCATTTCAGCCCACTGAGATGTTCATTCAGAGAAGTTTTCATTACTCTTTGGTTAATGTGGCAGTTAATGTCCTTGAGCTCCATGTTCCTGTGTCCATTTAAAAATGTGGGAAAAAAATGGGTTGCCCTTATTAAGGATACAATCTCATAGTCAATCATTTGAAAAGTCTTCATTTGCAATTGCTCAAGTGGATAGTGAAACCATTCCCTGAATGATGCTGCTTGCCTTTCAGATTCCTCTCAGTATTCGAAAGGCTATGTTAACTCTGGATCAGTGTTCTTTAATAAAACAGCACAGTAGTAAACACCAAAAATAAGAGTTTCATGCTTAAGGTACTACACACTAGAAAAATGTAATGTTATATCGATGTTTCTTGCTGTTTTATAGTTACCTGATATATGTTGGACTTTCAATCCTTTCTATGCCCTGAGCATTCATTACATTTACACATTTTACAGTTCTCTAGTAATTTTGCAATACATTTTCCTGAATCAGCTGATGACATTTAATGGAATGTTTAAGACACAATATAAAACCATAAATGCTTTTGCTTATTCTGGGGAAAAAAACTGTGCACGTAAATTGGTTTTCATATTAAAAACTATGTTGGTGTACCCAGCACTTTTGCTTCTGCTATACATATTAAAATATAACTAAATGCCTCTTATGCAATACTGCAGCATAAGTACAAATAACAAGCATTTGTACTTTACAAGCAAGCTATATGATTAAGGAGCTATTAATGAAGTGAAACAAAACCTCAGTGCTGGAATGTAATAGTCCATGAAATTCTTATGGCAAGAAAGAGAATCTGCAGTGAATAAATATTAACCTAAATGCAAGAGAAAACATAAAGCAAATAAAAAAAGAAAGCATTTTTAAAGCCAAAATTTTGGTTAAAACTGCTGACTACTTAAGGAAAGTCTATTTGCATACCACAGGGCTCCATCTGCTGTGGAAAATATAGGCTGCAAGAATGATTTAATATTTAATAGAAGTAGTGGCCGTTGTTAATTATAATTTGCACATTTACAAATCAGCACTGATAGCAATACAAATTATGAAATATAAGGGTGCTATGCCGGATACTGGGGAAAATAAGATGACAGACAAAGTTAATGGAGTATCCCTAACAACAGCTCTGTCAGAACACATCAGAGAACTAATCCAGTTACAAAGAGCCTGCAATGGAAAATCTATTTAAAATATTAAAATGCTGTTTGGTAAAAGCTTTTTCCTAGTGCATTTTACTTAAACAGTTGCTTATTGCTCATGGGTCATTAGCTGTACACCCAGATGCATTCTGCAAACTGCTGTTTGAAAGAACAGTAGAAATTAAATAAGAAATAGATTTCTGCAGCATTTTTCCTGAAATCTAGAATCATCTTACTGCAGATTACAGAAAGAAAAGTAATATCAGCTACTTCAAAGATAGGTGCTGTTGCTTTTACAATAACTAGACACTTCCTTTCATTAAAAAAAAAAAAGCAACATGCCACAGAGAACTTGACTCATTTGAAAAATTTTACAGCCCCGGAACTCACTCCAAGCGGATTAAGAGACCAATATGCAGAGAAAGTAATTCCAATACTGAAAACTTGTTTCTAATTTAAGACTTAACATTACTTTGATTTCAACACCGAAACTATAAATTGACTCTTATTTAGTAAAACCACAGAAATTACCATTGATTGTTTTCATTAATCTCACTTTTCTCATCATCATGCAATATGGATTATAGATAGAAACCATTAATGCTTTAATAGCAACTCTGCTCGCTGAGTCATTCATGCTGTTACTGATTTCTGTGTTTTAACATCAAGTAAGTGGTCTGTAATATAAACCATGAGGCAACCCTAACCCCATTTAATTCAACAGGTAGCTTAGCATTTATGTCACCTACTAGATACAAGGCAAAAGTATATACAAGGCAAGAGCCTGTAATATTCCCAGTATACAGTTCATTGTAATACATTTAAGCTAATTGTGCTCCTATGGCACAGACAAATCATGTTCACTCTGCAGAAAGAGATACAGTAGCTGTCTCCTTAAAGTCCAACATATTAGGAAGTACATATTAATCTGAAACTCTGGCTGTGGGTCACCCTAGACTGATCTAGCAGTGTTTAGCTCACAGATTCTGCTGGAAAAAGTCAAGAGTACCACATTTTAGCTGCAGCTTCTTTTGTCCATGTATTGGATTTCCTTCTATTTTGTGTCCACAAAAGGAAGGATGTGGAATTAGGCAATTAGATATGCTGATGGAAATGGTCTGGGGGAACCAAAACTCCTGTTACAGGGGCACAATACACCAGCTATGACAGAATCATGAACCTATAACTATCTTTCTGTTCCTTCTGTTGTTAGTGAATATTGTTCTCTGATCAGAAGAGCTGCATTTTGTCTTCACCTGGTTACTCATACCACTAGCTGGATAATTAAACAGTTAGCGCTTGTTTTGCTGGAATGCAATTTAAGACATGCTTAGATGTATTAACTTGAGTTATACAGTCTCAATTCCCCTCCAAAAAATGCTATTCTTGAGCATCAAATGAAAGGTAGTAATTTAATGCTGAAAACCGTATCTTCTGCTGCAGAATCTGTATCTGCCCATTTTCACCTCCTCAATTCCTCCCCTTAGTTGTGGTTTCTATAATGAAATCATTCTCACACATCTATGCCTGCAAAGAGGAAAAATAGATTTTGCTATTTTTGACTCTGAGTCTCTATTTATTGTGCAATCAGAAAGGTGATTATAATATTATCAAAATTAATGCCCAACAATTGCATAATGTACTCATGTTTGGATTTTTTACCAAACTATTTCTTTGTGCTTTTGGGGCTCTATAAGGATCACCAGATCTTTTACAAGATGTGTCATGATGGGGGAGGTTATCCAGAATTTTAGGCAGCCTGTTCTACGGCAAGCTGCCAAGACCTGATTTGACCGCTGATGTCCTAGTCCATAGTAGTTGACGGCAATCTCTGCTTTTTGTTGGGCAATAATTCCACTTCACAAAGAAAAGATGTCGCAAGACACAATAATGATTGCTGCAAGTTCCTCTCTTTCGCAAAACACAAAAATCTCTGATTAGCAGAAAAACTAAGAAATGATAAAATAAAGATAAAATGGTTCAAGCAGAGAATGCAATTCTGGTCTATGAAAACCAGACCAAAATAACATCACTTTCAGATATTTTTACATTCTTTTGTGTCATGCCAGCAGTGTAAAGACTGTCTTAATACATGGCTGAAAATGCCCTTGTCACCAGCAGCTCCTCAGATCCCTACAATACCTAGATCACCTGATCTCAGTGCATGAGAACTATGAAGAACAGGCCAAAGAAGAAACACAGCAAGAATATGAAATATCTCTTTGGCATGGTTAGTGGAGCAGTTCTTCAGCAGCTGTTACTCAATTTAGTGCTGTTATCTCTATTTATGCTAGAGACTGTTTTTTCCTTCAGCAGTCTCTAGAGTCAAGACATCAGAAAAGCCCAGAAAGATCATCCATTGTTTTTTGATTGTGTGAAGTGTTGATCCGGTAAGCACATGAGATTCCATCCGAAATCATAAAAAAAAATACCATAAATGGTTTACTAACCCATCATTATTTCATATACGCTGAGGAACAAACAAAGCCGCGTACAATATGCCATAGGGGGTGGAGAAACAAGAAAATTAAACTTCCTACGGGTAACAAGTACTAGCACAGCCTATCTGTGTTGCTCATCCTGGCCTGATGAGTCTGTGTCATTTTAACATGTACGTGCTCATTTATTATGTCATGGCTCAGATCAAACAGCCACCCAAATTGCAATTTCCAGAGCTGAAATAACATATAACTCCCATTTTTTCTTCAGAAATCTCTTGTAGTAATAATTTTCACTCTGGGTCAAATATACACTTAGCAAAACACATCTAACAAATTTATGGGTTTTCCTCTGGAGTCAGCAAAGCATTTTCACACAATAGTCCATAATGAGTATAAAGAACCTGCTCTATTTACTAGGCATTGTAATTTCTTGCTCAGAAAACATGAAAATAGAAACACACATAGTAAATTTCCTCCCCTACTTGGTCTCTTGATAGCAGCACAAAAGGAATAAATGATTGCACAGATGGCAAAGATGTCCCCTTTTGCATAATTACTGGCCAGGATAATGAAAGGTTCTGTGACACAGACACCACTATTTCCTAGTCCTGTAGGTCAGTTTTTCCTAAAAGGTACCTAAAGCTCTAGTTCCATCAAGTACATTTTGTTGTAAAGAGTAAGCAAAGCAGCCAGAATGGTGCTTTCTGAAAGTCAACAGTTTTCTGCAGAATGACAGGCAGTCAGCTCCATGGAAATTCATAGCAATGTGGCATCCCACACACATCACAACTTACATAGTCCTTGTTACTAATAATATTTGAGATCCCAGAAAATCCTGGAATGCTTCAGAGCTGGGAAACTGCAACAAGCGGCCAATAGTAAGTTAGAGAAAAAAGTTGGGCTTGAACAGTGGCAGAAATGGATTTGAATGTTGGATGTGAATACTTCCTGCAGGCCACAAAGCAGTTTGGAGGAGCCTAAGTTAGGATGAGATTTAGCTGGTAGTCACTCCAAATTAGACATGAATGGTGCTCTAAAGGTAAAAATACTCATGAACCCCTCTCAGTACCATGCCATTTGGAGCTGTGATAACTGTATTTCAATGGTCTCTTGAGTAGCAAATATTTTCTCTGGATTTCTTGCTTTGAAGTTTCCCAATATAATGTTTTTGATCTTTGCAATAGAACCCAATGTGAAATTTTGAGTTACAATACAATATACTTCAAGATGCTAAGGAAAAGTTAAATTGCATTAATTACATTCACAGGTTATTTTAAACTTGCAACGCGTGGAGGAAAGACTGACATGGGCTCTTTATTTCACTGCAGCCTACCAAGGAGAGAGACACAAGGAACAGAAGAGAATAAGAGAATCTTCCATTCAGGAAGTACACAGTTAAACCCAGAGCTTTAAGTGTATTCTATATTACACATGATTACAAACTCAGTTTGAAGCCATTCCCCCTTGTCCTATCACTATATGCCCTTGTAAAAAGTCCCTCTCCAGCTCTCTTGTAGGCCCTCTTTAGGTACTGGAAGGTGCTGTGAGGTGTCCCCAGAGGCTTCTCTTCTCCAGGCTAAAAAACCCCAACTCTGTCAGCCCATCTCATGCAGAGGGTGCTCCAGGCACCTTCTTGATCTTTGGAGAAGTTCTGTTCTAATTTGCAGAAAGTATATAAATGAAAGTACCTGACAGATAATGTCTTAGATAATGACAGATAATGTCTAGGCACAGGTGCATGTGGAAAATACAGCAAAAAGGAACATATCCAACTGGAAAAAAAAACCAGAATACACAGCATCATAAAAATAAAAGTATGGCTGCTGAAAGTGTGTCTTTTTATTATTGTCAGTGAGTTTCTTCTACATGCTTATTGATACCTCCACCTCTCATACTGCTGCCATATAACTCTAGCCATGACATTCATCCATGTTGTTTACTTGTGGCATCCTTCACTTCCTAACGGGTCTTTTCTCTTTATTTAAGTCCAACATAAAAGTATCCTTTCAAGTTTGTTTTTAAAGAGAAAAAAAATTTCCCCTAACTGAATCAATTAAACATCTAATACACGTGTCTAGATTAGTGCTTTAGGTTTTTTATCTAGTCATACATACAGAACATACAGAGGCACAAAAGAGCTCTGAATAATCCCCTTGAAGTTTCACTAAAATGTTACTATGCCCATAAGTCTGTCACTTACACCACACACCTAGAGATAGACCCCTAAACAGAGTTTGAAAGAATGGAGTGAGATTTTCAACAGCATTGACCTAACTTTACTGCAATTTAAGTCATAGGAATTTTACCATTAACTTAAATGTGACCATTTAAGGCAATGCTAAGTGCTTCTGAAAATCCAATCTGTAATCTTCTTTAAATTGATGGCTAGGCAAACTGGACCAAAAAAAGAGTAGCTTTACAATCATTGCTTATTTTTAAATCTATATATCAGCCACGTGTGAACATGATATAGTCTGTGCACATGTAAGAATAAATGCATGCATACATATAAATGAACTGAATTTTTGTGTTGACAGATTATTTGCCAAGTTAAAGCCAAATGTGATTTGAAATTACCACGATATTACACTGAATAAAGAGGATTTATAATGGAAATACTAAAAGAACCT
Source organism: Gymnorhina tibicen (assembly GCA_013399875.1). NCBI lineage: Eukaryota > Metazoa > Chordata > Aves > Passeriformes > Artamidae > Gymnorhina > Gymnorhina tibicen. The sequence goes on from VXAZ01006599.1 coordinate 474,257, forward strand.
CTGTAATAGTGATCCTGCCAGGCACTCCTATAACAACATATATTTCACTCTTTTCAGTTAGTGCTGTTTTTCTCCTTTCTCTGAATGTTTGAGAACAGTAAGTGAAATGTTAATTTTTTTAAGTCGGAACCATCTAGCTAAACCATCCAAATCGTTTTTGTATACAGAGATTTTATTTGTAATCTTTCTCTGCAAGCTGCTTTGTTAAATCCTAATGACAACTTTTATGCATAATGCATAAAATAAACTTTACCAATATTTAACACACTTTTATAAACATGTAAAACCCCTTCATAAGTGAGATGACACACTGCAGGGCATGCAGTTGCAGTACACTGGGAAACCACACTTCCTAGATGACTGAAGGCATCTGCTCCGTGCCATTAATTTCTCAACATCGAACACATGCAGTTATCTTAGAACAGCAGTGCATCATATTCTGTACTTTTTTTATTAATAGACAGGTACATTTTACTGCATGTATAATAAGTGTGCTGTTCACATCTACAATCCTTTTCTTTTTATTCTAGGAACATTTGTATTTTCTAAAGGAATGGGGAGAGAGGAAGACAGCAAGATAGCTTCTTACTTTATCAAAACACTTTATTTTAGCAAATAAGTGTCTATAAAAATATATGCTAACAAGGAATCGCTCAAAAATGGATGGTATAAATCTTCCTTATGCAAGAGGAAAAGGAATCAGAATAATAACAATGTATCACTAGCCTATGTCACTGAAATGATTTGTTTTACTCCTTTAATCTTTACCATATCTAAACTGACTATAATAAATGAATAATTACTCTGAATGCAGTGGAGTTAATTGAAAATCTGCTTGAAGTATAAAACCAAGAAATCATAACAACAAATACAAGGTTTAGCTAGTGTTTAGGAACTTGTCTTTGTCAATAATTTTTAAGGTTCAGTGTAAATGGTACTGTTTACCATCGTACATCATCTAACATTACTTCAGAAAGTCATGAATTATTTCAGACTTCCATGAATATTAACAGTCTTTAGAGTCATGGTATTTCATCAGCATACACCCAAGTATTAAAGTCTTATGGGGTTTGACTTTTCAAAATGAAACCAATTTAATTCGAGTTTGTTTTATTCTCAAAACCTGATTTCTAAGTCCAGAGAGGTGTATACTTTCATGCATGTGAAGCTCAGGCTTTCCTCAAATGTCAAAGGTATGTCACCTAACACAGGGACAGGCTGATTCTCAAAGCACCCATCTGGACACGCACTCCTTTTACGTGTCCAAAACAACTGGAATCCTGAGAGAAGCATACAGGAGCAAGGGGAAGACAAAATTTTGTGGTTGCTTGCTGCTTAAAAACAAAACAAAACCAGTCCTTCCTTGGAAACTGTGCAGTTACGTACTAATCAAGTGGCCAAAACAAAAAATAAAGAAATCTTGTCTTAATGAAAGTCTGCTAAAAGATAAACCATTCATTCTACTGGCCAACAGAAATTACCTGTTTCACCATCTTCTAAAAACTGTACATCCAGAATTTGCAATGAAGCTGACCAGCATGGATTTCTCTTTCTTGAAAACAAACACTTAGTAATAAAGGCTTACAAGAGAGCAAGTGCACTCACCGAGTTCTGTCTCCATCGAACCTGACCTGCAGATTGCTTGTTTCACCCCTACAACTGTTGTCATAAATTTGACTAGGGCTGAGATTAAAAAGAAACATGATGCATAAAGCAGCTTCAACACGGAATACACAAGAAGAAGAAAAGCTGCCACTCTTCGCATACACACTCTTGTGCAGCATTGCTGTGTCTCTTTATTCATAATGCAAATCAGAAGCACCAGATTTGAAATTAGGTTACCACAGCAGAGGGCAATACAGCTCTCAGGCAATCACATATGTCCTTGGCAAACTGCAGCATATATACAATTACTGCACAACAAAGTCACTGTGTTGGCTGCAAAACAGGTTCTCTATAATCAATAACTTCACTCATGTAAAAGAAGGATCATATTTCAAGTTTTGCTATTATACCACTGTCATCTCGTACAGTGAACTCCCTATATACATAGTATTGCAAATATATCTATATATCTATATTTATATTTACTGTATAGGTTATAACCAGCTTGCACTAACATTATAGTAAATATTCCATTAAATAACTCTGAGTTAAAATAACAAGCTATGAGACACGGCGGTGCCAAAAGTTCTTGCTGACAGTCATCCCAGGCAGGTGCTGATTTTTGTGAAGGCTTTTCTTTCTACTGGTCATATTTTTGTTATCTCTCTTATGGTAACCTCTCACTTTTTGAACACAGTGATTCCAGGTTTTGAGTATGTTTGCACACAGGAAATATCTATTCTCATGCGACAGATGTCTGACAAATACGCATAAAGTTTCCAGGAGAATACGCATTTTACAAAATTTTGAATAGTCAGAATGTGCATCCTGGAAAAAGAACCAGTGCAGTGCGTGTAAACTCAGCCTAAGCAGACCAGACCTAACTAAAACTGGCAAGCTAAAAACACTGTCAATCCTATCTCTGCACTTGAACTGGGAAGGGGGATGGCTGAAGCAGCAAGGTTACCTTATTTCATTAGCTAGAGAACAATTTTTCTCTCACTAAAATCCAGAAGTTGGGCGCAGTCCTCTGACCTAACTTGCATCCAGATGGCACAGCAAAGGTGATACATGCTCTGCCAAATACTTGCTGACAGCAGAATCAGGAAGAAATCCAAGACTCTTGGGTTCAAACCCAAGTTTGTGGAGGAAGTTCTAGCTTCTCACAGTAAGACTACCTATTGTTCTTTTGCCTCAAAACACATTCTATTCCTTATTGCTCTGACATGTCCATGCTACTCCTGCACTACCTTTCTTAACATCCATCCTCTTCAGTTCAGATCTCATTTCCACTACAATAGGTTTCTTTTTTCCTCTTCACCTCCGTTTCTCATGCTTCCAGTTCTGAGGTCAGCATATTCTTCCGCTTTTCTCCATGTTCTGTTAGATGGCCCCAGCAGAAATTTCCCATGCCCAGCATCACAGTTGTACCTGTAGCTGTGGGGACAATCCTCTTCAGCATCCCTAGAGGCCTGGACCATGGCATGCTCATTGCAAATGAATTCTTCAAGGAATGTAAATAGCAAAAATAGAGACATATTTAGGATAAGTTTCCACACCAGCATAACCCTGACAAATTCCAACATCCATGGCAGAAAAACAACTTTTCAAGAAGTAAGAATATTCTTCAAGTAGACAGAGAAACTGTCTCCTCATAACCTTGTACTTGAAAATTACTTAAGTGTTAGAGCTTAGTCATCAAACATACTGTGTTTGGGACAGATGCCTGACATGGAAAATGCCAGCTAAGATAGGGAAGTTTGGTAGAGTTAGAAACTACTAATTCAGCAATAGCAAGAAAAGACCATTAACAGTGGCTTATTTCTGAACTCTGATGGTTGTGACAAGAAACATGATGAGAGTCACACATCAATGAAACATGATGAGAGTCACACAACTTTTCAACTGGTGCTTTCAACTGGCAGCAGGGACTCAGTGCTTGTAACTAGAAAAGAATGAAGACCTTGCAATCTAAAGTGGACAGAGAAGGAAGAATACGTCTTGTGTGGCACTGTATGGGGAGCCCTGAATCCTAAAAAGCACAGACTGTGACAGTGTGAGCTACAGAACCACGCAGGGCTGGCACTACAGAGACTAGCAAGTTTTGGGCAGAGATGAATGTGGAAAACTCATGCTTGGTCATCCATTAGAAACTGACATTACTATAGGAAATGTTGTCCTTTGCCTATGGTCCCCTGCAGTTTGAACTCTAGGCAGGCTGACTCTTATCTGACAACCACCTTCTGCCTGGCTAACATTTGAAAATGGGAGGATTTTCACTTTTTTCAGATATTCACTGAAAAATTACATTGAAAGAATGTCTTTAAAGCAGAGAATTGAAGGAAGATATTCCTTTAATATTCAGAGTAAAGGGTAACATAATTAAAACTAGATATTAAAAATACTGTAAAATTTCTTTAAAAACAACCCAAACAAACAAAAATATAAGAATGGAAAGTTAAAATTCCTATCTAGAAATGTATACCTCCTCCACTCCCAAGAGAATAAATGCAGCACTACCAGTGTAAAAGAGGTGTAAGCAGACATAAAATCTATTCTTCTGAGTTTAGTTTTCTTGACAAAGTGTAGCATGTCATCAAGACACTATCTTATTCTATTATGAGAATTGGTAAGGCCTATTAGAAGTCTGTGGAAATGATCCCTAATAAAAAGTCTTCATAAAAAAAGGAATTCTCTTGATTAAATTGTTATTGCATGAGTAGACATACAGTAAATGTTCAGCTCATTGTAGTTGAGAAAATCATATATATGGGCCAAGATATGCCTTTTAGAAATCGTGTTTAAAATTAGTAAAGAAGGAAAAGATCATTTCTTCTGAAATAATTTTATATTTCACAAGAAAGCAGAAACATATCTATCAGAAGAAGGATTATAACAAAGCAGCTGGAACACTGGAACCTCTGTAATATATTGCACATTTTAATCATGTTTGATACAACACTCTTTATATGGGTATCAATTACACTAATGACTCTTACATAATACCCCTGGGTGCCTAAGGGATGTGTATTGTCACCTCCCTTTTGTCATAAAAATAGAGAGTAGTTCTATATACACACTAAAGTAGTTTCTTTCATTTTTATATAATGAATGAGTAACACTGTAAAAAAAGACATTTTATCTTGTATTAGTTTAGCAAACAGAAGAGATTTCACATATGACAGTGCTAAATATACTCTTAAGCTGCTAATAAAGACAAAGCCTGAGGGGAAAAATTCTAATGATGAGCAATGCCAGAAGTTTTTATTTCTGGATCTAAAGTAAAAATGTTTCACTTAGGTATAGTCTTAGAGGCATCATAGAAGAAATCAGGTTTTCCAATAATTTTTATCTCTAACAAAATCACTGGAATTAATTTGAGCATCATTACTGCACTGAAAAAATGCTTTTAAAGGTACTGTTACTTGCATAACTTGTCTGTGTGCATTTTATTGCATACTGAAAACTGAGAGGTTTCATCTGTAAATGATCTACACTTTCCCAAGCAACGGCCTAGAAAACACTACAGACTCCATGGTACTCTATAGAAAGCTGGCAGGACACAAGACATTCTCAGGAAAAGAATAAGAGAATGGGATAAAAGGGGAAACCAGTTTCATCATGGATTTATGAATTTTAAAACATGCACTTCAGCATTTTCTCTCTCTGAGCTGGTCCTACCTTAAATGCCTGCAAAAATAAAATATCCCCTACCTAAAAGTCTTCCTAATGCTTACATGGGGAACACCAGTGGGCAGTGACAAAGGTGCTGTTAGTGTATGTAGACAAAGAAGTGTGGCCTCACTAACACAGGGCTCTACCCAAATTAATCTATCACAATGTGTTTTCCTCATCAGACCTCTGGGTTCTCTGGCAACCCAAATAATAGCATAGCAATTAAATTTATCCCAACTTTTTCCTTAAGTTCAGCTGCTTATGAGATTTTTATACATTATTCTCTATCCCAAAGTTCAAAGCCCTGTAATGTATCTCTCAGTATAATTAAATCCCAGTAATACTATGAGCTGGCAGGAATTTCATGCAAAGGGGAGCCTGGTAAGAAAGGGAAGCTCTCCAGAACCACACATTGCTGTGTGATGCTGTGGAATTTGCTGTCCTCCTGCAGCCCTATCATTTGAAGAGTTTTTTAATCATCCATAAAAACTAAAGGAACCCCACAGGAACCTGAATATGGCAAAGCAATTTGTATTTGTGCATGTTTTCTCAATCTTACTTTTGACTTTCTGAAATAATGTATAAAAATACATGCTGGATTGCTTCAGATGATTTTTTCATTTGTAATTATTTAACATTGATTTTGATTCAGCTGTGAAAACTGATGTGCCTTTCCCATTTGAACAAAAAAGTAAAACTTCAGGATATTTAAATATTAAAAAGTGGCAACTGCATATGCATAGCAAGTAACTACCTCTCCAAGATACTTCAGAAAGATTGTGTTTAGTAGAGTACTTGTGATAAATTATGTATTTATTGTAACAGGGTCAGAAGCTGTTACAATTTACTGTGCTTGGTCAAAAATTCACTTTTATAAAAAGTACTTCAGTGTCTCAATGTAGATTTAAATGAGAACTTAGATGCACCAAACACATTGATTTTCATGGGAGGCAAGTTAAACATCTGAGGTCAAATTTTGCTGGGACTTACATTGGTATAAAACACCCAAAGCATAGTCATTCTACCAATTTCCATATATTTTGGTCTTTCCTTACAGACAAAAAAATAAAAAAGTAATGTGGAAGTTGGCACATATTTTTCAAGAGCAGGCTATGCACTGGGTACATCACGCTGCTCTTGTGCTAACGAGCAATGCAGGAGAATGGCTTCTACCAAAGCAAATGGATGAAAGCCAAGTGGCTATAAGTGAAACACTGGGTTTGCATCTTATAGAGCTGAATTTTAAAAGCTGTGATTCATATGCCTGAACGTGTATTATCTGATTAAAAATCAGTTCTCTAAGTTAATTCTTTGATTATTATAAACTTGCTACATTTTTAGTTCATCCTGCTGGCACCAGTAATAGCTCCTGGAATTATTTACACTAAGGTTTTTTGGAGGCATCCATAAGAAACTCCAACATTGTCACTGCTACAGGAAACTTTAGAACCGAGATAAAGAGAAAGTTCTTAACCCACAGCATAGTCCTTTCCATGTCACTGCATATTTTGTCGAGGTTTTGCATAATTGTAAACTTCTGGAGAAAGAAAGGGTCCTGTCTCTGCTGAGCAGTCAGCAATTACAGAATGTCAAAACATTATCTGCAGACCAGCACTGCTTGTAATCTATAGCTGAGTCTGTGCCCAGGCAAAGAAACTGAAAAGCTGTCCTTAATGTACTGGGAGCCCCAGTGCCAGCCAGCCTGGATGGAGAAGAGATAGAAAGATGCCTTGGATCTCTTTGCAGTACCCATCTGACCTTGCTCACAGTTCAAGTAAATCATGCCAGAAAAGCAGGCTTTTCCTACTGTGAACTCATTTAGACCTAAAGTTCATCACATTTCAAGAACAAAAGTTCAGGTTTCAAATTCTCATTGGGGCCCAGAGTAATTGCTGGAGATCCATATAACCATAGAAATGTACTTCTCTTTTTCCACTAAGAAGATATGAAAAAGTTGCTGCCGTCTATGATTGCTACCCATGAAATGCATTGAATGAGACAGAAACCAGCAGAAAAATTTAGCAGGTGATCATATAATTAAAGGCTCTGCCATAGTGAATATGCAAACAGAGACAAGCGTAGTATCACAAACAACCTACTATCTGACATTTCCTGATTTACAAATACTTGCCTGCAGACTCAGTACTGCAGCATGACCACACTGCTTTCACATCGCAAAGGTTACATAGTCTGTAAGAGTAGTGAATGCAGCACACTGGAGATGCTCAGGAGAGCTTAAATTTACTAACTCCAATCTTGATAGCTATCTTGCCATAGCACTTTGAAAGTGACTGCCTGCAAAGTCTTCATGACAGGAAGGGTTAACTGGCCCACATTAAGCCTCTTGCTGCTATGACAAGACAGCAACAGTACCTATTTTAAAGTTAGCTTCCATGCATTGATCTCATACTGCTGTCATTGCTCTGTTGACCAGTTCTTATTATGCAAAGGTAATCTAGAAATACTAATTTTAATATTATTCTTTTAAATGGAAATTAATTTACAAAAAATTTTAAATTCACTTAAGTACACAACAAATCCTCATTTCCTCATCATAAAATTCTCTCACCAATAAATAATAATAAATAAATGGCTTCTGTGTTCAATGCATGAGCTCCAGAAAAAGGTCTTCTTCTGTTGTTCTACGCCGTAATTGCTTCAGCTACATTGTCTTTGCCATCGTGCTAGCCAGTGTATGGTGGGGTTTTTGGCTAATAAAGAGTACAGCTCTTTATACATGAGGTACAACTGGATGTCTGAAACACTGAGAATATAAGCCATAAAACACTGGAATAGACACGAGATATTATGGTGCAGCCTTTTAAATACTGCTCAATATGTGTGTGTATACATGCATTTGCTTTGAAGTACCTATTTCGAGAAAGAAGGATTACCCAGTACAAACCACTAATTTTATTATATACACGTGGAGATGAAGATTAAGGACTTTACTGAAGTGGCGAAAAATACGAAATTCTAAAGCAATTCTTAGTAGACTGATAGAAACTTTCCTTTCCTTTTTACTAATATGGGGGCCATATATTTTCTGCAGATACACCTCTACCTACTCTTTCCTGGATCAGAGCAAATGAAGTTTGATTTCTGTAAGGACATTCAGTTGAGGAAAAAATTAAAGCAAGAACTGAGTTTTCATTAGTTAGGATTTTCTTTTTAATTTTAATTTATTGCATAACTGATTTTAGTAAATTTAACCTCATCCCTAGTCTTCTGTTGATATGTAAAACTGAGGGGGAATCAGCTTACGTTTCTTTAAAGTTTCTATACTGAATGAAGTTGGCCACATTTACATGTTTGCTCATGTTTCACATAAACCCAGGTTACATTGATAATACCACAGAAGCAACACTGACTTTATTGCTCTCACATTACACTGAAAGCGCAGTAGAACTTGTCTGCTACATGTGTACTTTTGATTCCTTAGTTGTTTGATCACATTGATGAAGGGATATGCAATCAATCTCCTACTAAGACAGTGAGTAGTATTGGCCATAACTCATTACTCCATCAAAGGATTTGGCATTTCAATCGATGGGAAATGATGTGTGATCATTCTAATTTATTATACATCATTTCCCATCAATCGGTGTGCTGAAGCTTTGACATAATAAGTAGTTACAGACACTGTCAATCATTCTTGGTCAAATACCTCTGAATGCCGCCATTTGGTGCACCTTCAGCTATTCATCCAAACTGCAAATATTCACCCAAGGCATTCAGCAATCAGACTGTAACTAGAGGTCCATAAAAAGACTCACAAAAGTGCTTAGGAACATCTCAAAAGCTTCAAGAATACGTGAAACTGAAGGAAAAAAAAGGCTTATAAGGAAAATGCACTTTTGAAAAAGGCATAAAAAATGAGGAAACAAATCTATAGTGGAACAGCGTCCAGCTAGGAAAAGACTGAAAAAGTGCAAGCTTCGGTATTGCACTGGATTTTGGCAGGACCCTCTGCTATGCTGGCCACCCGTTACTGTAAGAAGGAGCTAAATTCTGCTGATTTGTGTCAGCACAATTCCTTTTGTCTTCTGCGGAATTGTGCAGGCATGTAAACCCAGGCCACAATTAATCTTTCCCCTACTGATAAGACTAAAACTCTTTAAATCAGCCCTGAGCCTTAAACATCCTTCCCTAGCCAAAATTCCCTTTAAAGGAGAACTTTTTCCAATCCAGAAGCGTGACAACACCCACAGTCACTGTCAAGTTACTTATTAAAGCAAAACAAAACATGCATTCAGTGATAATTTTTTGTCTGGACTTACTTTGGGAATCCACTTGGCCACTACATCTAAAGGCCCCTGCACCTGTTTTCTACTAGATCAGTATGACACATAACAGTTAAGAGGTTCTTCTTTCACAGGAATGGATTAACCCACATAGTTAAAACCAGTGGTCCTCCTGAAGAAATCACTATTCCTTTTTGAACCAAGCCTGAACTTTCTCTTTAGACTTTTCCTGTATTTAATTCAGTCTTGGGATATGGAGTACACTGCCAACAAAGACAGATAAAGCATTTGTGATAGCAAAAAACCCAATGAAATGTTACCCCAAAACAATATAACAACTTTCAAAGTCACAAAATTAAGCAAAAGCTGTGAAATTAATTCCTACTGCAAGCCAGCTAACATCTGTACTATAGCAAGCCCTCCTGTGATGTATTTCAGATGTCAGACTAGAAGATTCAGCAGGCCAGCTCTAGCTCCACTGTTCACATTATCCCACTCACCCTTAGACATTCTCCTATGTTTTTCTGGTTTTCTCCCTACAAGAAAACTCGTACTGTTCCTCGAATGTTCCTCATCATTTTCCCCATCTCTTTCTTCATATATTATCTTGTCTTCCTGTGTAACAAACATAAAAACTATTGTATTGAGTTCCATAGAGCAATATCTCATTATTGGTAAGCTGGTAAGACACAGTTTTTATGAAACTGCTACATAAAAACAATACATGGAATCCTTCCTCTCTGCCCATCCATCCTTCCTATACTTTTCATTAGATTTGTCAGTCTAAATAATGCAATACTGGACAGCTTAATGTGGCCCCTAAATTGACCGCTTTATTTATTCTGTTACTATGAAATATTTTGATTTTCCTTTCAAGCTCTATTCACCCAGCTCCTGTACAATCTTCAATCCTCTTACCAGCCTCAAGCCTGATCTTCCCTGACAATGGCAGTTCCCTGAGAAAGGCAACCTGTACCAACTATCAGATCTTGAAAACAAAAAACATTAATAAAATAAGGTCAAGTGAATACTTTTTAAAAAATATGCCAGTTTTTGCATATATAATTATTTTGGTGAATTTGTTGTGGTTTTCTGTGAGAGCTGTTTCTGAGAGAGGCATCAGACTTAGACTTTGTCAAGCAAGTTTACACTCGAAAGGAGCAATCAACAGCCCATTCAGTGACTGTGTACTCACTGATAATTCTGAACTTGCAAACACCAGTTGGAAATTTCATTTTAAGAGTTCCTTAGTACCTTCTCTTTCAAATAGAGAACGTAACTGTTACTATATCTAATCAACATATACAGTGTGATATCTGAAATTAGAAATTCAAATAAATGCAACAATCTGCTTGCCAACAATCTCCAGACCAAAAATTATTCAGATAAAGTGTTTGGTGAATAATTTTGAATAGCAAATTCATTTGAGAAAATCAAAGCAGCTCACAGACAATTCACAAATGAAAAAAGTTATACGTGTTAAATCATTTATTATGAAGTATTTTTCATCTCTGTTCTGTTCTTTGTTTTTCCATTTGAGGCAAGGACAGCTTCAGAAAGAGGGGCATAAGAAGGCAAAAAAACCCAAAAAAACCAACCTATGCTTTTCTTACCTGGCATCTTCTAGTAATTCTTGAGTATTTATCTATTTTTTGAGAAGGGAAGAAGATAAATGTTGACCCACCCAAGAAGAAAAATGTCCACCCTAGTGAAAAGATTACATACAAAGTTCCAGCCTGATGAGATTGGAAATGAAAGGCCTATAGGCCTCGCAAACACAGGTCTCACAATTAACAGACTTTTAACTATAGCTGCATTGCCAGGTGCAAATTTAATAAAAGATTATAAATGATAGATGAACTGTACTTCCAGCAGCTGTTTGTAATCCCAAGCAAAAATCTTCATTAAGATAGTGTTAATGTTGGAAATGGTTATCTATTAATTTAAAGTATTGCAAAATATCAAACATTACTCATTTAGAACACTGTGTTGAAAATCAAGCCAAGAAACTATGCTGCAAATAAAGTTTTAAAATATGAAGTTTTAAGTCAGGCAATCCAAAGTTAGAATTAATAATGTCAAACCTTCTGCAGACTTCAACAGCCTGCCCTGGGAATCAGACGAGCTCCTCAGGAACTCTGCTAAGTACTCCCTAAACTCCAGCTGTAAGAGCAGGATGCAAAGCTGCTGGAATTCAAGACTGCCACGTTTTGTAGATCCACTGACACACAACAAAAATGTCATCTCTGGCACCAGCTTTGCTAGAACTCCTGATCTGAGGAAGCTTCCAAACTCAGTAAGGTGGACCTCTAAGAAAACCAGCTCTACTGATATACTTAGAAAGGTAGAGAAAACCATGTATTTTCTTACATTAGTTCCTTTTATACAACTTTAAGATAAACTGGTTTTGCAGGGAACAAAAAGAATACCTGACTATCCCCCATTAAAGGTGCAGAGGTGGAGAGAGATGTGAACTCTGACCTGGAGGAGGCTCCCTTCTTGACTCACAGTGTTTGAGTTTGTGACACTACCAGTGTATAGTGCTCTTTAGGAAATCCCACAAAAGCCCTTCTCACCTAAAGCTTCCATCCTGCTCATAGAGCTCCAGCCTCAGAACTGCCACAATTGGAACATCCCCATTTGCTCCAAAATTTACCCCACACTGAGCTATGTCAAACAGCCATTATCTGTTAGGTTTTGTGGCAAGGGTTTTTACAATTCTTCAGCAAGAGAAGCAGCACACAGGAACACCTCCATCACACTCAGACCTGCTCATCAAATAGAAAGACCAAAAAAAAAAAGTCTATGTGTGGGTTTTAAACAGTGTATTTTTCTGCACAGTCCTTACAAGAAGACAGAACCCAGCATCCAACATCACCATCCATTAGAAAAATTCACCCAAGAACTTTTCCTGAAAAGAGTTACAGAGAAAGCCTTGAGACTAATCTCTACAATTCATGTTTTAATTCACATTTTTTATACATTTCTAACAGAAAAAAAAAAAAGAGACCACCAAGCTGCAAGATAAACTCTAGATTTGGAAAATCCACTAGGTACTATTAGCTAAATAGCCTTACAGATGCTTAGTAATGATTATTACTTATATGTGTAGAAATTCCTAGATAAAGCTACTGTAAATATATTTGTTTCCAAAAGGAGCTGGTTCTTCAAAGGCCCTTCCCTTCCTTCCTTACTTTTTTATACTTAACAATGTACAGAACAGTTTCAAATGACACTCAAGTCATGACCAAAGATGTAAGCTGCTTTCAACAGCTGTACTATCTCAGTTCCCAACTAAAGCAGAGCTCCCTACTTCTAAAGGAAGCGACCTCCCTTTTAGTTAACTTTCTTTCCCTCCCTTCCTCCACAACTCAAAGGTTTAAACCTCTTTACTTTCCCCCTTGGGCAAGAGGAAGTGAAATTCCATTTGATCATCTGCATTATGAATATATGGGTAAAAAGAGATGCAAAAATTAGTTTGTGTTGAGTAAAATGATCAATTAATAAGCTATTATAATAATAATAATTTAAATCAGAAAACTGTACTGTATCCTTGAATCTAGTTCTCTCTTCACTTCTCCAATGCACTATATAAGAAATAGTTCATAGTTGACCTAAACATTTTGTCTGTCTTTATACACTGTATGCACACCTTAATATCATACATTTTCATATCTACAGAAGGTAAAATGTACTGTATAGGAAATTATTTTCCTGAGTGTTTTGTGGCCAAATTAAAATTGTCATTTCTTACTTCCCTGGAAAATGATGCACTGCCATTTTGGAAGAAAATGCCAATAGAGGCAGTGTTGGGTGCAAGTCAATTCTTCCCTCGAATTAAAGCACTGCCATACACAATGTCTCCAGGGAAAAAAAAATTATGGGAATTTCACCAGTAAAAATCCAGTACAACTCCAATGATTTGATTGGATTATTTCCCTCTATATTTAATCTGTATAAAGAACATAACAATTTGGTCCACCCCAGACAAACACATAGGGGAATATAAGAGTAAATCAGTAACAAAATACAGGGAAGCATTGAGATGCTTGGATTATATCATATCATGCAGATAAAATAATTTTCATTCAAGCAGAATGGCATGCTTAGGTGATCTTTTAATGGGACATACTGTTTACGAGGTATGCACCTAAATCAGCTAAATGAGCAACCAGTAAAATGTTTCTGAAGTTTCTTCCTATTAAATTCTGGAAAACAAATCATACTTCCATCAAAAACTGAGTTAAAAAATAGAATCAAAATATTAATAATTTTTGACAGGCCTTGCATGGTCTGCACCATTAGATACCAAAAATGTGATTAATTTTAATATCAGGTCTCATATGTAAAAGTAAAGAAAAAGTGTAAATCATGGCTGCACAAATGTAATCTTTTATGTATAAGCAACAATAAATTATATACCAAATTGATGTTTTTAACCTAATAACTGCTTGCATGTTATGCACTTTTCAATTTTAAAAATGCAGTACTTTAACCCTTAAAATCAACCCTTGGGTAGTGGTACAATATCCAATAAATGCGAACTGTGTGCTCCTCTTTCAGGCATGGCTTCTTTTCTTGACTTATGGATTTTTTTTTAATGTATTAGTTAGTCTGCTTTTTTTCCCCAAAAAAACCCAAATCTGCAGTCTGTAATTAGCCCACACGTGAACCACATGAAGAAGCTGGCATAAGCACGTAGCAGTCACTTTAAATGACAGATTACAATGACACAGAAGGAGCAATTTTGGTGTTTCAAGTTAATAATACGAAAGATTTGCCCTCTATGATACATTATGTTAAAAACCCACTATGTAGCCACATTCAAATAAGATTCTTATTTAGATCAGAAAGATTAACAACTCTGAAAAAGTAATTCCAAACTATGAGACACCCATTTGCAAAATACAAGTATACATTTGTAACACATTCATAAGATTGGTTAAGGCATCAGAGTATATTGCTTTGCCTTCCATACAATTTTTTACTTATAAATAAAATGCATGTATTTTAGGTCTAACAGAATCATTAAGGGGACAACCAAGCTCAGAAACAAAATGACCATATTCAAATATTGAACCCATTCCACTTATAACTCAAGTCTTTCAAAAGCAAGGAAATTGAGTTAAGACATATGCTCCCCTTAGCTGCATGTGCCTATGCTTTTCCCTTAGTTAAAAGAAAGCATTACTCTCTACAGTGATTTCTGCTTTGCTTTTACAATGCCTTTTTCTTCACTTTTATACAACCTTTATGGTATTTCACCTTTGGAAAAGGGAAACTGCATTTTGTAAATAACTTTGAAAAGTGCTGCCTGTTCTGGAGCAGACACAGAATTTGCTTTATTCTTTTACCTTTAGAAAGATTTATGAAATACAGTTAAAAGAAAGATTCAACCACAAAGCAAAACAGCTGGTTTCCCAACCCTGGAAAATTTCTGAGGTATTCAAAGCAGAGGTTTTTGTTCAGTCGGTTACAGAAATAAGGGCCAGCCATGAAAATTAGATCTCCAGTTAGATTTGGAAACACTCGCTTCCTACTAAAGTTAAGGCATTGTGATCTGCATTTAGATCCCTATCTGCTACAAAGACTACATTAATTTAATGTGTTATAACAAGAAAAATTCATTCTTGCCACAGACATTAAAAAATAAAATTCAAAGACAAGCCATTCTTCCAAGGAAACAAGGGCCCCATCTGCTGATGTTTAAACGAACTACATTAACACACACACTACTGTTCTCCCACAGATAAGGTACTGAAATGAATTGCAAAGACAAATCACCACATTAACTGTACTGCATTCTTCTGGTACCTTTCTATAGGAAAAAAAGAGGTTTTAGGCCCTTGGGTCAATCAGTTTCCACCGATTATGAGAGCTTTGTCTGTGAAAAAAAAGTGGAAGACTAGGAAGGAAATTCAGGCACAAATCTGAATTTGCACAGCAAAAAAATAAGGGAATATGGCCAGTCCTATATATAGCATAACAAAATTATGTCTACATGCATACAATAAACAGTTATAGACAATAATAAACTATTACTATCTAAATGTCACCTTCAATGCTAAAAACATGAATTATCAAAATGTCCAAAACCACAACAGAGATATTAACGTCAAACTCTAAGAGCAACAATGAAAGGAAGCATCTGGGAAATGTAAAAGTCAAACTTTTCTGAAGTTTAAAACATCTTGTTAAAGAGTCTGATAGTTGTTTATTGAGAGTTCTTAAAACTAAGCACTGTTTTGTTTACAGAAATCCCATACATAGCAGACTTTACATTATGCTGGGATGAAAAATGGCAGTCAGCTTAATGAAGACAAAACAAATGTCCTTACTATGGACAAGACTATTTCAAACATTATATCAACAAAGAGCCAGCAGCTGAATTTATAATCTCATATGACTATATCCTGCAATAAAAAAGTCCATAATTTTGGAAGTACTAAAACGTCTTTGTTTACAAGGCTACCACACAGAAAAGACCCACGCTGGTATACCAGGATGAAGCGCGTGCTTGACCTCTCTCCCAAAGCCCAGCAGCACAGCAGATGAACCTCTGATTAAAGCTGGAGAAAGCACTAAAGAAACTTGCTCCTGTTCTTCTCTCCTGGACTAGCCAGAAGTGCAGCCAATGCAAGTTGGGTGTTTAATTATACACCTACACTGTCCTACACTCCAGAACTGTTAACTCCACTGGGGAGAATTCTAGAGTCTGCTTTATCCCTCCTAATGGAGTTTCTGTGCCATAGACCTTGTTTGCATTTATGATGCTGAAGGTCACCACTGTGCCAGACAGCAAGCACTACAGGACAAAATCTCTCAAATCAATGCCTTTCTCAGGAAATAGGAAATGTACAATATATTTCCAGCAAATATTATAACATAATGATGAAAGCTAAGGAAATGTACTAGACTTGCATGCACCTTACAGAATTCTGGCTTTGCTACCAAAACCCTACAAAAGTGGAAATGATTTCTAGCTGGGCGGTGGTCAGAAGACAACATACAAAATATCTCACAGCATGGATAAAAACAATAATTAGACCTCAGTGCTAGTGAATTCTTCAGTAAGTATGAATACAATCCACACAATAAACAACACAGTCTTGGCTTTTGACTGAATAAATTGAAGTATTCTGAATATAATTACAAGATGTGACAACAAAGTTTAAGGTACAAAACAACACTATAAATATAGCTTCTTTTTCAGAGTATAATTAGATATAGTGTGGTTTTCTGGTATTTTCTTTTAACTGTTTCTTTAGTAGAGTTCCTTCCATTGACTTTTGTATTATAAACTGACTTTAGGATGTTCACAGTCTGACTCCTGAAATGTACTTCAAGTTGAAATATGTTAAATGAGGAATTTGTCCAGTGGATTATCTAGATAATAGCGCATGAGACCAAGCTCCAGTTCCCCAGACACAGCATTTTCTCAAAATGAAATTTACCATTTACTTTAAGCACGAGCTTTCAGGCGTTTTTTAATAAAGCATCCCTTTTTGAGCAGGTTGTTATTTGGTTGATCATTATCACTTATAAAAGTGAAAAAAAATTAAAAGCTTTCACAAATCAGCTTGTTCAAAAAAGTGCCTGTGAAAAAAGAAAAGAGAATTCTCATTCTTGATCACAGGTAACACAAAGTAATTTTACTATCCCCCTTCATTAGACCATATATCAATCTCCAACATGATAATCTGTGTTGGGAAAAGTAATTATATCTGCATCAATTATGAGCATGTTAAAAACAAAGCCACCACAACTGAACATTGTCAAAGGTGAATCTACTGCTTTGGGTGAAGCTACATATAAGACAATGTGCTGATCCCACTGGTTACTGCTGTTGGAAGAGGAACAGCTCAACTCTGCCATCTGCTCACAACTGTGCTCCTCACCACACACTCCTGTCTCTGGCTCCTCCTAGACCTGTGCTCTTTCAACTAGGCAAAACAGCAGAAAACTGACCCAGCAAACAAAGTGCAGAGGAAAGGATCCACCTACAAAATCACATTTAGCAAGGAGTTTTACCTGCGGCAGGAGAGGGCAGGACCTCGTAATTCGGAGGAAGCCTGGCGAGGTAAAGGCAACTTCCCCCTTTGGCAGTGATAGCACAGCTGGGATC
Organism: Gymnorhina tibicen; assembly: GCA_013399875.1. Taxonomy (NCBI): domain Eukaryota; kingdom Metazoa; phylum Chordata; class Aves; order Passeriformes; family Artamidae; genus Gymnorhina; species Gymnorhina tibicen. The sequence continues at coordinate 491,906 of VXAZ01006599.1, forward strand.
ATAATTTGATCCTGAACTTCTCAGCTGTCCTTCTGCATTTGTGCAGTATTCAGAAACCAATGTAATTTGAATAGTCCTGACTGTAACACTCTGTCAGCGCTCCCTCACAGGCATGCCAGTGTTTCAGGTTTGGGTTTGTACATCTGCCTGGGAATTTAATCTCATTGCACAGTAGACGAAGAATAAAACTGGCTAGGAATGATAACATTTAGTAAGTACTTATTTCAACTGCAATCTCAAAATCTACATAACTTTCTAAAAAAAGCAAGAATTTGGGATCTTGCCTTCATAAATGCTTCAGTCAAACACTACTAAGTCCAAACCCAGTATACAACTGAGATGAGCTTAGCTGGTTAGAGCATAGTGCTAATAATGCCAAGGTTTGATCCCCATAATGGCCATTCACACAGAGTTAGACTCAATGATCCTTCTGGGTCCCTTCTAGCTCAGAATATTCTGTGATTCTGTGATAATGATGAAGATAACGTCTCAGTCTTATTGGCTTCTGTGGTGTGAAACATCTAACAAAACCCTATTTGAAATGAACGGTGTTAGGACCTACCTACATTACAAGCACCAGAGATGAAACAGCAACTCAGGTGGCTGTCTATTTCAATGCTTTACCCGAGCAAACAGCAATATCTATTGCACTACACATATACAGCTGCCTTGTAAATCTCAGCTACTTCCACTGGGATCATGCATTTAGAAAGGCATGTAGTTACACTCCTGATAAGCAAATCCCCACTTTCTATTACTTTGGAAGACATCTTTTTAAATTAATGCAATGACTTGCTTATAATTCCTTAATGTTTTAAACTGACATGATTTTCATCACATTTTCCCCTTTTAGTCATATGCACACACATCGTTTTGCATAACTTTTCTTACAACTGCTCCCTTTCTATTTTACTTTTCCTTTTGAGAAGCCAGTGAACATTCTCTGTGGAAGATGAAATATTGAACAAAAAAAAATATATACTTCAGATAAACAGAAAATGAGAGCTATAGCCCAGCAGAACTTGGAATACATAATTTAGAAAATTTGGTGAAATGCTTCACAAACATTTTTTAACAATTCCTGGTTTATATTTTGATCAGTTCAACAATTTTTTTCTCCCTTTTTCTGCTTTCCTCAACCCATCATAACACATTTTAGCTTTATAAGAGAAAACACAGCATTCCAGAAATCTGATTGGCAGACATAAAGGCTGGCAGGCACAGAGGGTGTCTTTTTGATTTAATAACGATGACTTATATCGTTGTTTTGAAAGACCCATGAAACAGAATGGAGCTCTCCTTTCAAATCTAGTATTTCTATACCACTGCTTATGCTTGGAAGAACCAGCTCAATTTTGGCTGCTTTTGGTCTCTTTTGGAGGTATCTATTGATGCTTACTAACATGTTAATGAACAGCATTGCAGTGGTGAAAGTACTGGATATGAGGCTTTTTTGGAGCTTATTACTACTTCTCTTTTATCAGCCAGAGGAGATGCTGCAATGTGACACCTGAAAGTGTGCTGTCTCTGAAGTGCTCCCAGTCACTGCTGGACCACAGAGCAAAACAAGGGGCTGAAATGAACATCATCATAAATAAGACTTAGACAGACTTTGCAAACACATAAAAAGGAAAAAGCTGAGACTGAAGTTACAGGATTAAAGGAATATTCCTGTTACTTTTGTCTTTAGCTAGGATCTTACCCAAAGTCCTCATGTTTTAAGCACAGTGCACTATTTGCCATATACCTAGACTTCATTAAAAAGTAAATTTACCCTTTATTTATCAGTAGTTCTACAACTCTATCTCTTGGGACACATACAGTTTTCTTCCACACACATGGAGCTGCTAAAGGCTAAACAAAAACCAACAGCAATAACTAACCTTTAAATAGGAAAAGATTTAAACATCAAACCCACAGGTAAGGAAGGGATAACCCACAGATAACTTTTTTTGGATAGGGATGTTGAATTTGAGTCCCCAGGTGTGGATGGGGATGTGTAATTTTAAAGTCTGTCTTATCTTCTGAGAACTTCAGGTACATCAAGAAAACATTTGAAAAGGTATTTTGTCTCTGCATCAGCAATTTGGTCCAAATGTTTCCCCTCCGAGGGAACTGTAACTATTGTTTAGGTGATGGCTGGGTGGGAGCTTTCTACCACTCAAAAGATATCTTATCTCTCACTATGAAATGACCCTTAAAATTGTTATTGCATTAGATTATAATTGTAGTGTATTTAGCTGTGAAATTGCATGGACATTTTTGTGCCTCTACATTTGAGTAGTCTCCCTACTTGTTAAGTCAAACAGCATTTTGTTTTCAGTGTTCAGTGCTGACTATTCATGGAGACAGAGGCATGCATGCACATGCACACTGTCTCTCTGTGCTTTCACAGAGAATTTACGTCTGCTTTGCTTGGGTTTTATTCTCTTTCAGATCAAGGCTCTCTGCTCTTTCCACATAGAGGAAGTCTTGCAATAACAAATAAGTATGTCCAATAACCTAACAATAATGGAAGTATGCTCAGAGGAAATTGATAGTGTTGCCGACTCTCATTATTTTCCTATGAATCTTGTGATATTTGCTATTTTTCTTAAAGTCCTAACTGTTGAAATCATACGAATAAATGTGAATCTGAGCTTCCATTAAAACAAGCGTCTAGATTTCTCAAACATGAAGTAAAACCTGAAAATATTAACTGAATGTACCCAAGACAGCTAAAACAACCAAAGATAAACTAATAAATGAAAAAAATAAATTAAAAATAAGTGGGGTGTTTAATTACATCATAATTTTAATATAATTTCATAATTTCAACTCAATATTGAATACTTGGATTGACAAGTGGAACAAATTGGCTAAATTCCTCATATAAATGCTGGGTGCTACAAAGTACAGAACAAGGGCAAGAAGAGGGAGGAATTCTTCCACTTTGGACATGAATCAGACTCCCAGGAAAGTCGTTTTGGCCTGGAGTTGGTGTAGTAGCACTAATGAGAGCTGCATTGCCAAGTCCACCTTCGCTACCCATGCCTTGCTGTATCACTCTCCCAAGGAGTGCCATGCTTCAAGGTCTGGAGCTTGAACTATTCAAAAAGCATTTACAATTTTGTACCTTCATATATTTCTTTTTGTCTATGGATCCTACAAGTACAGGATGTGGTCCGTCAGAAGGACCCAAAATTTTCTCTCTGTGCAAGTAAAAATTAGTTTTTATTTTTAATGGCTATAACAAAACTGTACCTCATCTGTGAGCCAGTATGTAATGGAGAATCCCCCAGCAATAGAGAGAACTGTTCACAAAGGCTATCATCAACACAGGATTTGGTACTCTGAGAGGATATTGATCTTTCCCATAAGAAATTATTTTTTTAAAGTAATTAATAATATACTTAAAATAAATGAAGTTTACGTAACCCACCAAGCTTGAAGTTTAAGCCTCAAAAAGGGTATAGGTGCTAAAGACTGGAATGACTGATATTTAGGAAAACAAAGAAGCATTTTCTTAGAAGGAATTTTTAATTGAATTTGTGAACTGAGAAAACTGGCATGATATGCTTAGAGTACAGTGACTCACAGGCCTACAGCCACAATCCCAGTCCCTCTCCCAGTAGGCTGGCACCCGTCCCTTTGCACCAGAGGTGCAGGAAGGCAGTCTGGTCCTCAGCTTCTCAATAACATTAACATGACAGAATTTACCCTATCTCACACAACCTTGGATTTAGTGGGAGACAGGTCATGCTTCCTCCACTCTATTTCAGGAAATCTTATTAGTCTACAACACATAGTTCTTCATGCAAATTCAATAAGTACAGAGAGGGAGAAAAACTAACAGAAAATATCTTACCAGATGGAGAAAATTGAAACATTACCCTTGTTTCTTTGCCAGCACAGATCCATTCTGACAGGTTGGAAATGATTTATGGCTGGGGGGGCATGGAGGAAGAGAGTACGGGGAGAAGGAAACACACTTAACACTAGCAGAGATATTAATTGCTGTACAACGTTAAAATCTTTGCATTGTTTTGCATGCATGCAATTAGTTCCAAGAATTACATATGCAGCAATGTTTGCACGCTGATCTCTGCATGAGACAAATAAACCTCGAGTATATGATGCATGTTAGAAATTGCTTTCTAACCACTGTAGAAGACATTGTGGTAAAGAAATTATACAATATGGCAACTCAAAAGCTGCATTCAAGGAAACAGATTACCTTTGAATATATGAATAGGTAAATACTTCAGCATGTCCAAGATTAATACTAATCATTACTATTTTAATATATAAAATGTTATGGATATTGCTACACAGCAGTGATCAGGCAGATATCTAGTCTTTGTAAATTAAACTCAGATATTTTTCTGCATCTAATTGATTTTTACATTACATTAGGCAGCCAAGGCTGCAACCTTCCATGACATAGTATCTAAATAAACATTTATTAAAATATTTTAATTAGAATAAGAGGGAAAATACAGTTTCCAATTATGTTTTCAGAAGGAAAAAAATCAGACCTATTAAGAATTAATGTAAACATAAGTGTAATGTAACATTTAAATGCAATAATTATGCCACATGATTTATACAATGTGAGTTATTTCTAATTCCTAAACTTTTAAAAAAGTTATTGAATTAATGCATTTATTGCCTCTTGCATCTTTGGCTTTGATCTCAAAAATAATAAGGGACACTCTAGAAAGTGTATAGTGATTTTACAAACTGAGGCATATCTGTGTTAAGCAAAATTTATCTTAGAGATGCACAAGACTTAATGGTCACTAATAACATGGCTCTGCTAGAGCAGGAGCACTTCCTGCCCTAAAATGTGGAGGTGCTTTGCCTGGTCTGGCTGTAAATGACGCAAGTGACTGGACTTCTGCCATTTCCCTTGGAATTCTAGCTGGGCACAAAAATTTATTCCCGGGGATTTGGATGAGATTGTTAAGAGTCTCTGAATGACTTGTAATTTTTTGCTATATACATGCATATACCTGTGTGCACAGATATTTTGGCTTCCTCTATTCTATTTTATGGAACAGTGAGTTTCAGATCCTGACATGATTTAGCACAGGGAGATTGAGTCAGGCACAGTACACTGGTGTAATCTATAGCTTAAAGTACTGATAAGTTGTCACGCCTTATTGAAAACATACATTTCTTGATAGTATAGTTCCACACCACCAGGTATATACACATGAAAGGGAATCAGTTTATACCTCACAAACCAGCCAGAACTTGGTGTGGAAGTGAGGGTAGCATCTTCTTTGCTTCAGCTAGAAGCTGGCAATCACATGACTGTCACTGCAGGGAAGCAACAAGGGAGTCTTCTATGCCTATTAGTTTAAGATATAATCAATCACCAAGAGTTGCTGGAAGAGTTTCTGGCTGTCATATAAAAATTGGCTCACCGTTCTTGACATTTATATAATCTTATAGAGATACAAAAGATACTACAAAAGTGACTGGTTAAGGAAGATGGGGCTCCTGCATTTTTTACAGCAGTAATTAAATCCTGGGCCATGGAAAGAACTTTTGAAATGGGCATTTCAGTAAAAAATGTATGCATGCCTGTGTCATGAAAAAAGAAATGGAGGCTCCCAAGGAAAACAGGCTGATACAGCTACATAACCTGTCTGTGCGTCCCTTGATGGCTTTTGACCAGTTTGAAGCGAATCTCAAAGTACTGGGACTGGTAAATGAGAGCAGGAGTGTGCCATTTCAGTCAAACATGCAAACAGTACTGAAAACATCAGTGCACTGACTTTGGGTTACACCCTTTAACAATACATACACTGATTTCTTAATTCAGTAATTGAATACAGACATCTTTATCAGACAAAATTCAGGCAATTTTACTCAATTGCTTATTATCTTAACAATTCCTCTTGTGAACCTTGTTGCGTTCATTTTCCAGAAATTTCTCTTTTGAGAGACTAGAGTTGTTCCAGAAGATCTCCAAGAAAGATGTTATTTTTGTGTCCTTCATTGTAAAAGTATTCACAGAGAAGGAAAAAAGCTAGTCCCAATCTAGACCTTCCAGAACTGGATAAGGAGAGTAGAAAAGAACTCATTGTCAGACAAATAAGGAGATGTGAACACTTTCCATGAATAAAAAGAGTACATTTATCTCCCTCTTTAGCTCTAAGAGGCTAGTTCCTATAATTCATCGTCGCTTTCATTCCCTTCCTTTTCCATCAAGCGTGTAAACTACCAATTGTAAAAGTCAAATGTCTAATCTTCCCCGTTCATATCCTCTCACAGACTAGAGGACTGCCACCCTGCTGGCACCCTTCCATTCCACCTCCAGTGTCAGCCACTGCACTGTTTTTACATAAAGCAGAAAGCATGAACACATCCTCTCTGCCACTCATTTCAAGGGTTTACTCAAAAAATTCCATGCAATCTACACTCACTTCTAGTCTACACCTTACTACCATCTACCAGTTACTGTCCTCTTTGTTCTCTCCTAAATAATAACAACAGAAATAATAATAACAACCACCACCACAAATCACTATGCCTTCTTTAAGGCCAATATTTCACAACACAACATGGTTACAGTTAGTAAATTCACATTTAGTTTCCTAAATTAGTAAGCACTTAAGATTTTAAATATTAAGTGCTCAGCTGTTACAGAGAACATTTAACAGTTTAACTTTAGTCACTTGTTTATTAAAGTCTTCGTTTTGGCTCTCTTTCATGTATTTCACTTACACAAATACCATAACTTACTCAGCACAGAACGGTTCTAATATCCCCATACCACTCAGTAACAGACTTCCTATGTTGCCTTTGCATCCGAAATTACATATATAACTCCATAAATGCCTTCACAGGAGGAGAGGGTAGGATTCAGGCACTATCATCCAGCATAAAAAGAAAAAAGAATTGACACTTCTGAAGTGCTTTTTAATCATAACTTATTTTAATTAACATTTGCTATTTTACAAATGTTTTACTGTAAGCACATATTCTCAATGTTCTATGCTTAATCTATGACTAAATTCTGTTAGACAATTTTTTTAATGTTCTACATCTGAGCATCAGAGGCCTTGCAGATTTTAAAGATTAAAACTCTGCTGGGGTTCAGAGATATGAACATCCATTTCCCTGAGTTAGCACTGATGGACTTGAACATATTGTCTTTTGATGGAATTTGCAGTACGTGGCAATTTTTGCATGTTTATTTTTAAGGCAGTTACAGTATAAGAGATTCATTTTGGCAGCCATGTTATCTTCATTTTTACCACAGTGGTAACAAATACTGTGAATTTCCAGCAAGAAAATCCCTCCAAGTTTTCAGGACTGTTATCTTAATACTTACCACAGTACTTGTAAGTATTGCTGCACTAGATCAAGATTTGTGAGCCATTGTGTTCAGCAGCTCCTTTCCAAGTGAATTACACATCTCTTACAAACAGTCATGCAGAAGTACAAGCTCAGAAATAATACACTGTGTAGTCGCATTTTTGGCAGTCATGGACTTCTCAGAACTGTACAATTTACCCAGTGATTGCACTGTCATTATAATAGGTAATCATTAGATTTATCTTTTATATCATTTGTAACATCTTACAGTATTATATGTGCATTTATGTAGCCTCATTACTGCCAGGAGTCCTCTTTAACTGAGATGATAAGTAAATAAAGTAGAAATTACACACCAACAGGAACCTGGAATATGTTGTTTTACTGTATGTCTGAGCTCCCTTTAGCAACGCTAATCTGTGCAGCAGTTACCATTATTTCTACCTCAGTGAGCACTTTCCTAATTGCTGTGTTATTGCTTGTGAAGAAAATATATTATTAAAGTCCACAACTTATGACTTGTTGCACATCTATACATGGAAAGAAAAAATCTTCTCATTTCATCAGACCTTAATAGGTTTTGAACAGGATGATCAGCTGAGGCTGTTTTTCTCTTGCAGATCTGTTCATTACCTTTTCATAATGTCAGTGGCTCCTTCTAACAGTCAAGATGCATCCATAATTTATTCAGAAACCTGAAAACATTACTAAACCAAATACACTTAATTCTCTATGAATTAGCTCAGGCCTGTTTTGGTAGCAATTTGTAATGAACAACAATTAAAAGCCCAAAGGAATCAGTATTCCTTTTTCGTTGTTAATGTTTTATACTCAGTTATTGGTCTTCTGCCAGATAATGATCCATAGAGCATTAGAAATGTGTATTAATATTATCTTTACAAGTGCAATAATACTCAGTGGAGGATAAAGTTTTGATGGACTCCTCTCATGTGCTAGTTAAAGCTCTACATTGTCTGGGAAAAAACTCAGCATTAGCACTTTGTTCTGATGGGAGTGCTAAGGACAGGGTGACCTTCAAAATTTGGCAATATAATCAAAATGGCAAACAGCAGCCACTGAAATTAACACAGAAAATAACTTCAGCATTTTTTCCTGTTCAGAACTACTGAGATGTCACAGCTATGCAGAAAGCAGACCTAATTAAAATATTTTAGGAAACAACAAAATACTCTGCATTCTTCCAGTTAAAAGTAAGTGTGATGAGACTTGCATCTTTCCATGAGCAAGCCAACTCTCAAGAATTCCTGAAAAGATGATGAGCCTTCATTCAAAGGCCACACTGCAGTATTCTTCTCTGCCTTGAATACTGAATATTACTTACTTCTAGAGGATGTCTGGGGTAAATCATATGAATCTTTTTAAGAACTGCATTCCATAGATTCTACTCAGGATAATAGTGTGCACTTATCCTAAGAATAAATATTTGCCATTTCTAAGTTGTCATAATTCATAGCCAAGACGTGGCTGCATACAGAAAATAAAAAAGCCAAACACAACTCTTGTAACTTAAAGAGGCTTCTGCACAAAACAGAGAATTTTGGAAAGTAAGAAGAAAAAAGTCTAATGAATGTTTCAAACAGAACTCTGCCATGCTAATGGGCTTCAGTACACTGGGAAACTGTTTACAGGTATATTATTGATGTTCCTTGCAAATGATCTTACTTCTTGGATTTGTCTCCTGACTACTTTATGTCATTCCCAAGTAGCCTGTAGCACAACACTCTGGAAAAGCTGAGTGGATGGCATTTTTGTTTTTACTAATAAAACCCCAGAGAACTGCAAAAACGAAAAAAGCCATTCAATAGCTAAGGTTCCACTTAACGCCCTGTTTGTTTTTTTCACAAATACATCTCCTGTTCCTCTTCTCACCTGGAATGAATAAGCAATAGAGAGAACAGACCAATATATCCGTCAGCACTAGAGATCAGGCACAGGATTTCCACAGTACTGAAAGACCTAGGGGATTCTCAACAGGATCTCTCTGAAACACCTGGGAATCTAACTGCCATTGTCTATGAAGAGCGTTAGGATCCTGGATGTTTTTAAAAACTCTGCGAGGTGCCTCTACATCTTCAGGGGCTTAAACACCTTGTAAAATTTGCCATAAGGCCCTCAGCAGGTAGCCTCAACAGCCTCATACGTTCCTCGGTACAGGCAAAGAGAGATAAAGAATGGTATGTTTTGATCAGAGCAGTAGCAAACATTCAGTGTCTTATGTATTCTTTTCCCTTTTACATGGAGAAGTTGATGACAGAGCCAGGTACTTTTTTTATGCAAAGCTATTTATTTTCAAAAATATATATGTCCTGTTCCCCTGAACACAGTGGGAAAACAGCAGATGCTCAGTGCAGTGTGTTGCTTTTCTGTAGCCTGTCCTGAAGGGCTCCGTCCTACCTTCCTTTTGGGGTCATATTTTCTCCATTTCCTGCCCATCCTCCCTCTGCCATACTGGCTCTGTCTGCTCACTTTTTCATCTGTGGCCCTCAAATGTCCATGTCCTCTTCTTCCACAAGGACGAATTTCCTAGTTTCTGGTTTTGTATCTGTTCCACAATGAAAGTCCTTCCTTCACACAGGTCAGCTCCTGTCTAGTCTAGCCTTAGCTTATATTTTATGGGGTCTATGACTTCTGATATTTATCCTACATGTATGGCAGCTCTCACACATAGCAGCTTTAATCAACTCGCCATGTAACATACTGAAGAGGTAACTTTCACATAAAGCTATAGGTTGTGTACTTTTTAAAGATCTTGTCAACATCTAAACAGCTTTGAATGCAATACACTAAAGATTTCACTATTGCATTCACATTTCAAGGTATGTTTTAACAAAAAGCATCTCATTAAAACCTCATGTGTTAGCATTTTACACAACTTGGGACTTGTGAGAACAAATTTTACTCTGAATTGCAACAACCAAGTTCCTTGCTACTTTAGTTCCTAACATTAACTTCGTATCCTCATTTAAAGATATTCTACATCAGGAAAAGAAACTGTTAAGAAAAGTATCGCAACAAGGAGACTCAAGTGTATGAAGGGAAGGTGCAGCTCACTGACAAGCTCTCCCTATACGGAGAAGTAGTATGTAAATGAAAAGCACAAAGCCAGCCTGAAATGGATTTTGATCCATCTGAACATTAGTAACACATACAGTGGCACAGCTGAGTCTGCACCAGTGCTGCCAGCGGCACACACAACATAGCTGATAACACAGACCATGAGCATTTCTCCTAGAAATGGATTCACACTTAGTCCCGTCACAGCTTGCTGCAGTGGAAATCACTGGAACTCCTTTCCTGCACATCAAATACTGCAATCAGAAAAAGCACCAGGTACTAAAAAAAGAAATAAAACTCTTTTTTTTACCTGAGGCAAAAGCCAAACCTTGCTACTATAATACCCAAATGGGTATAATACCCAAATGGAAATAATTAGTCTTTGGCTTTTCAAGTGTAAAACCAAATAGGTTACTTTACATGCAATTAAAATTATACCATATACTGATGTTAAAATTTTCAGGCTGTAAGCACTGGTTCCTAACAGAATATTGGTGATTGATACTGCACTCAAATAATTTATAAATAATATCTGAGAATACAATAAGATTTAGAAAGTTCCTCAACAGCCAAAAAGCACCTCTCCTAGCCAGAGACTGCTCTTGCTATGCTGATATGATATAGTATCATGACGCATCTTAAAAATATCCAGCATCTTTTTAACAGGCTAAGGTTACTTCATTCACTTACTCTCATTTTGAAGGCACGTGAATATGACTGTTTTCAACAAGGAAACAACACCAACACCACCTACCACAACTCTTCTTGCTTTATAGTGTCCTTATCAAAAGTAATGCAGAAAACCCTCTGGCATTAGTTGTTGTTATGCTTTTTTAAGGGCTGATCTGAAGATCAGAGAGAAACCTTTAAGTATGAAGAAGCCTTTTGTTTGATGATGTTTGGGCTCAGCATGACATCTACTTTTTCCTGTGTCCTGCTTTTATTTTGAATGCAAGATAACAACAAAACTGCAGTTAGACCTGGATAATAAGTGAAAAATGCAGGGAGTTGAAACATCACACTTCTCATTAGTGACAGTCTGCCTAGCAAAATGAAAGGAATCATGAGCTGTAGTTAACTATTACTTCAGTTTAACCCTCCACTAGTTATCAAGTAATTTCATGAGGATCTTTTCAAGAGGGAAAGTCAAACTGACAGCTTTATACGATGAAGACACATACAGCAGTTGGAGATATCCAAGTTTATTGTTTCAAGAAGGCTTTTTTCCCCTCCCCTTCTGGAACCTCTTAGTAATTAAAATATTCATCGTCAATCTGGTGACAAGACATTTGAGCTTGATTTAGTTATGGATTGCTTTGGTTTTGAACCAAGAACAACAATGACTACATGGATGTTCACACTGTCTTTTCTGTTATCCTTCCTGAGTATTTTGTTGTCCATGTGAGTGGTGGGAACAGAAATAGAAAAAAGGGAAGGGAAAAACAAAAGCTGACAGAAAAAGAACTGCCTTGAACAGGAAATAAGAAAATTACTTAAAAATCAATAGTTCGGGTACAGAACTAGAATATGTAAAGGTCCTGGAGACCAAACACTAAGGAAAAAGATAAAGGGTGATGAAGCAGTATATCAAAACCAGTCAGGCCTGCAGCATGTTTGACACCGAATGAAAAGACTGAATTCTCTAGTGCTGGAAATAACCAGGGAACAGGAGTCAATCATGGCCAAAATATTTTCCCTGGTGATCAGCTACTGAAAATTCAGCAAGGCACTGGGGGATTCCATTCAATGAAAATTGTGTGTTTGCTGTGTTCACACACAGCTTGGGGACCAAAAGGTTGCCACCATAAAACAAACACAAAAGCATTTTTTCCTAACAGTGCAATGAAATTGTCTGTTCAGAATCCACAACATTTTTAAACAAAAATACAATGCTATATGAAGACAGGGAAAGAATTAAGTACCTAATTTAAGGGCACCCTTCCAATCCTTAATTCCTAGTTCTTGTTTAGTAATCAGAGCTCCAAAGCAGGGGAGCAAAAGCAAAAGGCAAAAAAAGAAAAAAAAATTTAAAAAGAAGTTATCAGGGACCTGGAAAGATTTCCTTATAAAGAAGAACTGATGCTTTCAGAAATGCCCAATAACCAGATTTGGGGAGAAAGCAACTTTTCATTTCCAAAGTAACTTGGGCCTTGTCTACACTTCAGATGCAAAATCACCTGATTCACTGGATAGACTCTCACCTCCAAGGAATGTGGTGCAGAGACTTTTAAGTGAGCTACACCACAACCCAGAAGCAAATACTGTGTGACAGCACTGGCCTGAGTTAGTGTCCTTCTAGTTTACTGTTCAAACACAGGCTACTGCATTTGCCCAGCACCACAATGTTTTGCAGCAACATCGCAGCCTAGCAAATTCGGCATGATGTGCACTGCAGCATCTATTCCCATGGACACATAACAGCTTGTGTTTCATTGCTCTGGGATTAAATTTTGGTTCCTGACAATGTTTACAAATGTGTGTGTTAAGATATAGGCAGACTCCTAAAAAGTGCCTCATTAAGTTTAAAAAAATTGGTCACAACTTTTAGTGATTTTTATGGGCAAAAACCTCACAGGCAAAGTTACAAACGAAATAGAGACCCTTTACACCAACTGTTGGGCAATAGCAGTTCATCTAGAGCTGACTGGTGTGGACAAGAATGGAAGGGGAAATGCAGGTAGAGTAAACACAGTGAGGCAAAGGCATACAAACATAAGAGTTACTGAGAAAAAAGAAGTGGGCAAAGGTTGTATTTACAAAACACCACAAGAATGGTCATGTGGGTCAAGGGGTTAAGTGCAGGTACCTTGCAGCATGCACATGTAAATCAGTTCCAAAAGACATTAGTTTAAATGAGAAGTATGATTGGGAGGGAGGAAACCTCTCATTCTACCATAAACTTCTCCCTATTTCACTGAAGCATGAACACAGAATAAAGAAGAGGGGTTCAGTGAAAACCTCATTATTAATCAGCCCTGTGGATAGTACAGTATGTATAACCCCTGAGACTCACACAGGCACCTGCCTCCAGATTGGCCGCATATGGGACAATTTATCATAAGTGAACATGTAGGAGTGGGGGAAGACACAGTGGTCATTGCCTGCACTGGAATTTATGATGGAAAGGAAAGTTAATTAAGTTCTGTGGTCAGTGCTAAAGGGAAAAAATAGAAGAGCTCCCAAATGCAATTCCTTGCTGGAACAGATATTTTGGCAGACTTTGCTAATTACTGTATTAAACTGTTAATTTGGCAAGAGAGAACTAATTTTATCCCAGTAAGTTTTCAGGGAAAAATGCATAGAAACAAAAAAAGTTGTGTCATCTGGACTTCTGCTGTCAAAAAGAAAAGTACACCTGACATACTCTGTAGCTAACACCACACAGCATAGCACTTAACTGAGTGGCAGAGTGTGAGCAATACCAGGGAGAGGAAAGTAAGAGGCTTCTGAAATAAATGGGAATGCACTAGATTAAGGAAAAATGCAAGGCAACTATATGTGTAACCACATTGGGCTACTACAATTCATAATGCAGGACAATTCCATGAGAAACATCAAATGACTGGCAGAGCCATTATTGCTTTGAATGATATTACATGAATTTTTCTAGTTTTGATAAACCCAATACATTATTTTTATGTTGCCTTCTTATATATTCTTACGTATATACATAAAACATCAAAGCGATAAATAATCCTTATTAAGACCCGAAATCCTCAGGGCAAGACAGACATCAAGTACAATAATTTAGTCAACATCCACTGCAGTCACATGACCTGGACTATCTATAAGATCCACAGTTTAAGTTCTGAAGCCAATTCTAAAACCCTTAATTAGACACGGGCATTAAACAGTGTAAGGATCTGCATTCGTATGTGCCAGATACAGTTACAGACCAGAGTTTTGCTTGCAATAGAATATGGACCAAAGGCAAGAACAAGGACTGTTTCTGGTTATTTTTCCATGCTATTTATTGCCGCTGTGGTACTTAGCTGGTGGTAAAGCTGTTGCTTTTCCCTAAGAATTCCAGGCTCAGGAACTCCTGGCGGTGCTCAGCACCTCGCATACAGCTTTCTCTCACCCGTGCGATGGAGGCACGCGGCCAAGCCCACACAGAGCTGCTAGCTCTGGCGGTATCAGAAGTAAAGAGTCCAGAGATGGCCCTGCTAGGTATCCGATGTTTATTTCTGACCAGTTCCAATGCCAGGCCAGGTAGCAAGAGGAGGGGCCCCGCCTGCTGGGTTCTTTATCAAGGGACACAGACAGGGGAGGGACCACAGCTGAGGGCCAATGTGGTGTGACCCAAGGTAAGAGTGACTGTCTGGTTGCTGACCAACCAGGGGAACCCTCCTCACACAGGTCACAAGACCAGGTGAGGAGGATTCGGCCAGCTGGCTTGTGGGGGGGATCAGATCTCTGAGTTCACCCACCATTGAGCTGCTGAGTTCCCTGGTTCCCCAGCCACCCCAGCTGGTGGCTCGGGGACTACAACAATTTATCACCCCATTTTTTCATCTGCACTTCCCTGGTGGAACTGCATTTCCCTTGAAGAAGAAGTTGATCATGATCCCAAACCTCCTACCAGTGCTAAGAAGCAGTGAATTAGTGCAGGGCAGGAAACAAAACTTTGCAGACCAGTCAGTAAGCCACTCCTGACTAGCTATCAGAGCCAAGCAGGATAACCCAGTGGTCAAAAAGGTCTGAGAAGAGTGAAGTCTTGGATATGCTACCCTGTGAAACAGATACACGAAATAAAGGGGGAGCTTTGCAAATTTATAGCAGATAGGTGAAAATGGGATCCAAAACATAGCAAAGTGTTCTTTGCTGCACAAATATGCCCAAAGTCCACTTTGGAAATGAAAAAAGTCCACTCCCTGGACAGGCGGAATATCTTCAAAAGCTACAGCGTGACAACTTATTTATGATAGCTCATCTAAGTAATACAAATTGTTAAGCAGCTTCCCAAGACAGGCATCGGGAAAAAAAAAGAAAAAGCCATTGATTTATGAAAGGAGAGCAGTTGTAGTTTTTCTTGTATTTATTTGCTGTGTTCAGGCAAAAACTCTTTGTTGGACAATCCTGATCCTTTCAACTTCATTAAAATACAAGTTCAATAATTTTTGCTAACAGATCGTAAGTGCATCCAAAGGATGTAAAAATCCATCCCTTGACCCTGATGTGCAAAGAGAACAGGGGAATAGACATCTGTTTCATTTAACCCATAAATAAAATTTTAAATTGAAAAAAAAGCCACAAAAACTAACACAAGTACAAGAAAAAAAAATCAAATTAAAACTATAGCAAACATTCAGCTACAGTGGATTTAGTAAGGGAGGAATGATTTTTGTTTGTTTAATTTTTAAGCCTTTAATCCTTTTCAAATTAAGGCTTTTTCCACAAGAAGCAAAATCCAGTGGGCAAGAACACTTGGTATCTTCAAGTATGCTTTTTTTATATGGTTAAACATTTCATTTAAAAAAAAAAAAGTCACTTTTGCTTACTAGGATTTCAGGATATATAGTAGCATTATTAGTATAAAACTTCACTAAATTACATCATTTTAAGTTAATGATTAAGTGAAAATTACATGGAAAACTATATGCACATTTAGTGATAGGATTTAGCCCTTTACTTCATTTTTCTTACCTGAAGTAGAAATAGAGAATTTTTTGCTTAATTTTAATTCATGTCCATGCCTTAAACTATGTTTTTACTTGACTTTCAACAACTACAGTATATGAAACCAAAATATATTCCTCTTTATACATATTTTATAATTTGTTTCAAGTCGAATCTTTAAAGGTATTTAACTTTTTCTCCTGGATCCTGATTTTAGTTAATGGCAGTAGAAAAGTCACTGTCCTTGATCTAGAATTGTTTAGTAAGAAGGAGTCAAGGCTAGAGGCACATGAAAACATGTCAATCAGATGTAATTGCTCTCTAAAAGAAACCCTATCAAACTGAAGAACGAGAACTAGCACTGAAAACATGGATTCACTGCAACACCTAATCTACTAATGAGCTCAGCTTGTTATTTTCAGGCTCACTATTAAAAAAGTTCTACATAAGAAACATGATAGTAAAGGACAATATTGCTTAAATAGTTGTAGAAAATATTTACTACAGGTGGAGCCAGTAGTGTGACCTGTAGTTAAGGTTTCCCAGCACCTCCCATGACACGTCCCTTGGCACCATGTCCAGCTTTAACTGCTTGGACTGAAATTTTCTATACAAAATGTGTACAGAAACATTCTTCTTCATTAACAAAGCATATGCCTAGTTGTGTGTTGGCAACCTACTACTCTTAACAGTTACCATCCCTGACTGCAAAAGTTTATGCAGTTGATTTAAAGAAATGTTCCTGATGCTGAAATCTGAGAGCATAAATTGATATGCCAATTTGATCTCTATTGAGATCAATGAGAAGGGATCGGTACTAACCCCCCCTTGCTAACATTCTAATGTCCACATCTGCTTCAGGTTGCAAACTAAATGCCCCGTAGCACTGGAGAGTATTAAGTATGCTCCTGATGTACATCTTCTCTTTTCATTCAGCAAAATGAATTCTTATGATCCATAGCAAAAAAGGAATATTATCTCATACTCAAGACAGATGAATGATTGAGAACTTCATTTGACTCCTCCTTTACCAAGGGATCTTGAAAGTTCCTTTGAGGAGCTTAGATGTAGATTCAACGAGTAAATGGATGAATTTGGGAAGTAAATATTATAAAAGAAGATGGATTATTTAATGTAAAGAGTAGCATTGGTAAGAAATCAAACACACAGACTTGGAATTACAAGTCTGGGATTTGCATGAGCTGGGTCTTGCTTACATCATAATGTTAAACCAATCAGATCAGAGGTTCGGAAACACATTTTTCTCAGGTCACCTTGGCAAAAAGATGGGTTAAGAAGTAGTGCTTCTTATGAGACACAGTCTTTTTTTTTTTTTTTTTTTTTTTTTTTTTTTTTT